>CAUYUJ010018449.1:337500-355000 GCA_963575745.1 Prorocentrum cordatum
GTCCCTTCCCCGCCCGATGACTGTCACCCGAGCGGCGTTGGCCAGGCATTAGCTAGCTCACCCGTGGGATCGCCAGGATAATAGCGCTTCGCGCATCGCGGCCTGTGTCGGGCAACTCGCCTTCCCCAGGGGGCGGCGCGAGAGTGCGAAGGTCATTGCGTATCGCGGGGCGCGATGCGCGAAGGTAGGTAGCCTAGGATGAATCTGCACTCATGGGCATGGGTCGATGATCCTCAGGACGTGTGTTAGGCCAATGTGTGTTTGCCCCGTTCATCTCCGCCGATGACACGCCACCTGCCAAGGCCGTCATTACACCGTCTGCGTGATGCTGAGGAATTCGGGTGGACGAACACACGTTGGCATTCACACGCACTTTCTGCGGAGCATCGAATGGGGTGGAAGACCATGAGCGGATCTGCTGCCCCACGCGCAGCTCGACGCGGCATTGCAGGGCCAGTCGTGCGCCGAGGGAGCCCTTCTGCGAACTGGCGGGTGGGGAGGGGGCGGGAGGCGGAGAAGGCATCGATACCGCTACCCTTCAGTCGTTTTCGCTTGGTTGGGCCTCCTGTGTGGCCTCGTCGTCACGGCTGAATTCGGTTCGAATTTCCGGTCAGCACGCATCCTGGGAGAGGTCCGGGGAGTAGCAGTATCGATATCTCTTGGTTTCCCCACGAAAGGAGGGGGGGGGAGTGGCGAGGCTTCGGGTTGCGCGCAGACAGCCCCCACAGGTAGTCCTGGCTGGGCTCAGCTCAACAGGCTCCCCGAGCAGTCGCAGCTGGTCTCAACAGGCCCCTAACGTACACCTTAGGCGATGCTTAAGAAAACTGAAGTTTTCGGCCAGAGTCTCGATTATTCTTAATGTTTCAATGTAGATCCTAAGATTTCAATAGGAATTCTGGGTTTGCAATCAAATTCTGAGACTATGAATTTCTTAACCCATGATTTCTTAAGCATTTCGCAGGGTGTAGCTTGGAGCGGTCTCAACACCTCAACCCTGGGCCGCGGAGCGCCCAAGGGCCGCCGCCAGAGGCCATGCCCGGGGTCTTGAGACGGGCCTGTTGAGGCCAGCAGGGACTACCTGGGGGGCGGGCTGTCTGCGCGCACCCCGAAGCCTTATAGAAAGGGGAGGGCGGAGCCGTGTCGAAACGCATCCGCCAAGCCTCCCACCCGAGACGCCGAATCGTGACTGTTCTTGGGACTACGCGTTTCCAAGCAGCGCACATGTATGTGATCAGCACTGCCGCTTTCGCGCCTGGGATGCCCACAGTTTTCGGCCTCGGAGCTCTTGTCCTCAGCAGATCATTTTGGTCTACGTTCATCCGCTCGTGCAAGTATTCTCTCACTCGTGACACGTCCGGTCAGGGTTGCCTTTCCCTCCCCGTCCCCTTGCCTTGCCCTCTCCGCCTTCCGTAGAGGGCAGCGGAAAGGAGGCGGGATGGATTCAGAGCTCCGATGTCATGATCTGCGCTCACCACAACGTGGACCCGGTGGTCTCGGCCCTTTCCCCGGGGCCGGCCTCCCATCTTGAGCAGTTGCTTGGCGGCCCCGTGGCCGGGTTACGGCAAGGCCCCCCCTCCAAGAGGCAGAGAATTGCCCAGCACCGTCCGTCGTGATGTTTCACGGCGCCAGGAGGCACGGCCGGGAACGTTGGCTTAGCGAGTCGCTCCGCCGGTTCCGGCCCACCACGCTTCGGCGCGACACGCTATCCACGCCCCATTCTCCAAGCATCAATGGTCCGAGCCTTCCCCAGCACCGCCCCCGCCCCGTGGTGCGGAGCGACACGCCTATCCACTCGCAGGGCAGTGCGTGTCGCTGCGGCCGCCGCCGCGGCACGCTAAGCATAAGGTCGTGACCGTGCAGTCATGGCGCTGAAGGGGCGCTGGTTGTCGGGCCGCTCATGGCTGGGGAACCTACTCGGAGCCGAGGCTCGCCGTGGCCAGAAAAGCGCCTTCGTTCCTTATTCAGCGCTCCCGATGGTAGCACACGATGGCCGTAAGGGCAGGAGGACTCGAGGCAGGGGGCTCGCGTCCAGCGTGGCGACCGCGCGCCTTCGAGCCTTGCCCCCTTGCCCGCGACGGCGAGGCCGCGTGACGTAATGTCTCGGGGCTACTGGAACATGGTCCGAAGCGTCGCCCTCAGCGTCGGGCGATCGTGCGATGGCCTTCCTGCCCCCTCATGGAGAGAGTCTTTCTTTTTCCCAGGCGATAACCTACTTTAACGGTGGGCGAGGGGGGAAGGGGAGTGGGGCCAGTAACGTCACGTTTCGCGCCGGCTCCGTCTGGGAATGCCTGCGACGACCAAGGACAATTTGGTGGTCAAAGCGAGTCGTGACGTTACCTGGGGGGCGGCCCGGGCCGGTAACGGCCGCTATCGCGAAAGGTAAAACAGCTCTCGTGTCCCATCCCTCCCCTCTCACTCCGCTTTCTCCCCTCGGCCTTTTCCCATCTCTCCCCGCCTCTTCCCTCTCTACTCCTCCTTCCCCTTCTCCCCCTCTCCCCCCTCGTCCACCTCTTCCTCCTCATCTCTGGACGTCTGTCCGTAGCCGCATGTCGTTGCCTGGCCGATGCTGTCTCCCTCCCCTCATCGTGCCACGCAGCCCTTCGGAAGCAGCCACCGTGGCCACATCTCCTGCAGAAGGGCGTTCAGTGGCCGAGTGGCCGAGTGCGCTAGGTTCGCGTCGTGCCGACGCGGAGGCGACCCCGAGGCGGGAAGTTCAAGGTTGAACGCCGCCAGCGGCCTAGAGCCAGCTGATCTGGAGCTATCTGGCGATCAGATAGAGCGCATTCTGTGGTCGCTTGGAGGGGGGGGTGGGGTTGGAACCGGACCCACCCACCCCTCCCCTCCCCCCCTCCCCCTCCTCCCCTTCTTCTCCTCTCTCCCTCTCCTCGGGCTGGCGCCTGCGTCGGCGGCGGCTAGCGGCGGCGACGGCGGCGGGGACGACGACTTCCTTTTTTGGGTTGGCGCCGGCGTCTGCGGCGGTGGCGGCGGCGGCGGGGAGCGTCGACGAGGACGACGGCGACGACGATGACGACGACGACGCTCCGCCACCGTGCCGTGGTCTTGGGTCAGAGTCCTAACGGATGCCTCCTGGGGTCTCGTCGGAGGGGGGCTTTCGGGGCCCTACGAAGGGCATTTGTGCAGCCTCCTCGGCGCCTCTTGGGCGTCTCTTGGGGCCCCTCTGAGGTGGTAGTGGTGATGGTGGTGGCGGTGGTGGTAGTGGGTGGTGGTGGTGGTGGTCGTGGTGGTGGTGAGGCGGGTGGTGGTGGTGGTGGTGCGGTGGTTTCTAGTGGTGGTGGTGGTGGTGGTGGTGGTCGTTGTGGTGGATGTGTTGGGTTCTGGTGGTGGTGGTGGCGGTGGTGGTGTGGTGGTTTGTCGCGGTGGTTGTGGTGGTGGTAGTGGTTGAAGCGGTGGTGTGTGGTTGGTTGTGGTGGTGGTGGCGGTGGTGGTGGTTGTGGTGGTGGTGGTGGTTGTGGTGGTGATAATGGTGTGGTGGTGGTGGTGGCGTGGTGGTGGTTTGTGGTGGTGGTGGGTTGTGGTGGTGGTGGTGGTGGTGGTTGTGGCGGTGGTGGTGTAGTGGTTTGTTGTGATGCTGGTGGTTGTGGTGGTGGCTGGTGGTAGTGGTGGTGGTGGTGGTGGTGGTGTGGTGGTGATTTGTGGTGGTGGTGGTGGTGGTGGGTTGTGGCGGTGGTGGTGGCGGTGGTGGTAGTGGTGGTCGTGGTTTTACGGTTTGTGGTGGTGGCGGTGGTGGTGGTGGCGGTGGTTTGTGGAGGTGGTGCTGGTGGTGGTGGTGGCGGTGGCGGTTCTGGTGGTGTGGTGGGCTGTGGTGGTGGTGGTGGGTTGTGCTGCCGGTAGTGGTGGTGGTTGTGTCGATGGTGGTGGTGGTTTGGTAGTTCGTGGTGGTGGTGGTGGTGGTGATAGTGGTGGTGGGTTGTCGTGGTGGTGGTGGTGGTGGTGGTGGTGGTGAGTTGTGGTGGTGGTGGTTTGTGGTGGTGGTGGTGGTGGTGGTGGGTTGGTGGTGGTGGCGGTGGTGGGTTGAGGTGGTGGTGGTGGTTGTGGTGGTAGTGGTGGTGGCGGTGGTGGTGATGCTGGCGTGGTGGTCTGTGGTGGTGGTGGTGGTGGTGGTGGTGATGGGCTGTGGTGTTGGCGGTGTGGTGGTGCTGCTGGTAGCGGTGCTGGTGGTGGTAATGGGTGGTGTGTGGTGGGTGGTCGGTGGTGGGCCGTGGGTGGTGGGTGATGGTGGTGCTGCTGCTGGTGCTTGTGGTGTTGGTGGTGGTGTGGTGGGTTGTGGTGGTGGTGGGTTGTGGTGGTGGTTGTGGTTGTGGTTGTGGCGAAAGGGTGATGCTGGTGGTAATGGTGTGGTGGTTTGTGGTGGTGATGGTGGTGGTTGTGGTGGGTTGTAGTGGGTTGTGGTGGTGCTGGTGGTGGTGGCGTTTTTGGTGATGGTGGTGGTGGTGTTGTAGTTTGTGGTGCTGGTGGTGGTTGGTGGTGGTGGGTTGTGATGGTTGTAGTGGTGGTGGTGGTGGTGGTGGTGGTGGTGGTGTGGTGGTTTGTGATGGTGGTGGTGGTGGTGTGGCCTTCAGCTCTTCCCGCCACCTTGTTTTGGCTTTGGTTCAGAGTTCTAATGGACGATGCCTCTTGAGGTCTCGTCAGAAGGGTCTCGGGGGCGTCCGAGGAGCATGTGTGAAGCCTTGTGGACCTTCCTCAGGGCCTCTCGGTGGCTTCTGGGGGGCGAGGGCTCGATATGGCGACTTGCGTAATCGTCGCTGCGTCCCCGCCGTCGGCGCTGCTGGCCGCCGCCAGCGCCGGCGCCGGCGCCGGCGCGGAGGGGGGGTGTTTGGACCCC
This sequence comes from Prorocentrum cordatum, assembly GCA_963575745.1. Classification (NCBI taxonomy): domain Eukaryota; class Dinophyceae; order Prorocentrales; family Prorocentraceae; genus Prorocentrum; species Prorocentrum cordatum. Next base: position 342,344 of record CAUYUJ010018449.1, read on the forward strand.
CACCCCCCCTTTCCCCTGGGGCCCTCTCTGGTCATCGTCGCTGCATGCGTCCCCGCCGTCGGCGCTGCTGGCGGCCGCCAGCGCGGGCGCCAGCGCCGGCGCCGAGGGGGGGGGGGGATCGGGAGGGGGGGGGGAGGGGGGTTCCCCCAGGTCCTGATCGACGGTGCGGAGTGTTGGGGCGGTAGCCTTCGTCCCAGATCCGTTTCTGGAAGGTCCTGGGCCCGCCAACGCGCCCCCGAGGCCGAACTTGAGGAAACACGCTGGAATTGGACAACTTCTACCCTCGGAGATCCGGGGGCGGGGCCACCATCTCTCAAAATGGCTCCTCGGACCCCTCACGGGTTCCAAAGTGCACCCGTGTCTCGAGCTGCCCCCGGCCGTGGCGACGAGGAAGGCCCCCGAAGGTCCAAAAGCCTCGAGTCGGCGTCCCCCCAAAATACTTATACTATGTGTTCGTCGCCCGCCCGGGGGCGACGCGCGCGCTAAGAAATCTCATAGTATATGCGTCGTGGCGGGCGCTTTCCGGCCACACCGCTCGAGAAACGATCTACTACAAGATGGGTATACCGTATGCTCGGGTCGGGCGCGCGCCTCCAAGGCGGACATGCAGTATTAGCACGCCTGTGTGCGCCCCATCGAGCCCGACCCTGGAGGCTCGCGGTTCGAGCCTCGAGTGGCCGAGTGGCCGCTCCCCCAGCGGCCACTCCCCGAGCGGCCCGCCCGCGGCCCCTGCCGTCGGGGAGGCGGCCGCTCGCTCAGGTGGCTCCGCGCCGAGCGGCAGCAGCACGGCCTGCGTCGCCAGCCTGGACCGGCCGGGGGGCAGGTCAGCCTGCCGCCGCCCTCCTCCTCCTCCTCCTCCTCCTTTCTCCTCCTTTCTCCTCCTTTCTCCTCCTCCTGCTCCTTCTCCTCCCTCCTCCTCCTCCTCCTCCTCCTCCTTTCTCCTCCTTTCTCCCTCCTCCTCCTCCTCCTCCCCTCCTCCTCCTTCTCCTCCTCCTCCTCCTCCCTCCTCCTCCTCTCTCTCCTCCTCCTCCTCCTCCTCCGCCTTTCTCCCTCGTCCTCCTCCTCCTCCTCCTTTCTCCTCCTTTCTCCCTCCTCCTCATCCTCTCCTTTTCTCCTCCTTCTCCTCCTCCTCCTCTTCCTCTCCTCCTCCTTCTCCTCCTCCTGCTCCTCCCTCTTCCTCCTCTCTCCTCCTCCTCCTCTCCTCCTCCTGCTCCTCCTCTTCCTCCTCCTTTCTCATCTTTTCTCCCTCCTCCTTCTCCTCCTCCTTCTCCCTCCTCCTCCTCCTCCTCCTCCTCCTCCTCCTTTCTTCTCCTTCTCCCCCCCTCCTTCTTCTCCTCCTCCTCCCTCCTCCTCCTCCTCCTCCTCCTTTCTCCCTCCTCCTCCTCCTCCTTTCTCCTCCTTTCTCCCTCCTCCTCCTCCTCCTCCTTCTCCTCCTTCTCCTCCCCCTCCTCTTCCTCCTCCACCGTAGCCATTTTGGCTCAAGTTTCCATGTCGCCTTGTGGCCACATGGAGACCACCGAGCCGCGGAACGTCCCCAACAATTTCCAGCACCACTTAGGGGTGATCTGGCACCCACGCTGCGCCCTTGTGGTCTCCATATCCACGCTTTGCGCGACGGTTGAGCTCCTCTTGTCGCTGGGTTGCGACGCTGCGCGTCGCCTCCATAGATCTACCAAGCAGCTGCCCCTGGCTTTGCTCTACGGCGCTGTGATCTTGCAGACGGCCTTCCCTTCGGCTCCGTCACCATGTCGCGCACCGACGTCTCCATGAACGGCGTCACGGACGATGCCTCCTTCCACGACCGCAGCATTTGCCGCAGTGGACGTGGCCGTACCAGCCTGTTTTCGACCTTGCTCGCCGAGGACAAGAGCGATGACATCGACCCGACAAAGAACGATGCCAACAAGCGCTGCGACAGTCTTGGCCTGCTGGCTCCACTGGCGCCCGAGACCACGCTGGACCGCGACAACAACAGTCTGGACCAGCCCGCACTCCAGTTCGTAGAGGAGCTGCGCGTCGAGACAACACATTCCCGAGAGGGTCGCTTCAACGTTGGCGATTGGGTGGGGATCCGCAGGCCTCCGAGCACGCAGGACGCGTCAGGCTCGGCGGGCCCTGGGATTGTCATGCCTGTCGACCCGGCTCGAGGCAAGCAGGGCGGCGGTTCAGTACCGCCGGGCCGACGTGGTATGCAGATTGCAGGGATTCACGCCCGTCATCGGTGCCGTTTTCAGTGACGTGGGCACCGGCTTGGCGAGAGCTGGCCTGGTCTGGGACGGAGTGGAGGACTTCCTGGGAGGCTCCAGCACCAGGACCTTCGGCTATTGGGAAGACGCGCGGGGCGTGCAGATCACGGCGCAGACGCGGCAACGCCAACACGTCCTCGAAGCTTTGCGCCGCGTTTCCCGCAGACGCTTTCAGCTGCCAGACTTTCGTGCCATGCGTCTACTACGCGGCCAGAAATCCGCGGGCGAATGGCCAGGCTGCACCCACGGCCTCGTCAGATGGCTGCCCCTTCAGAGTCCAGGTGACATCCAACAGATTCACCTCGACGGCGCCAAGTTCGACACCTACGCGCCCATCGGCGAATCGGCGAGCAGTGGCCCATCGGCGAGCAGTGGAAGGACGCTCGCATCATCGAGTTCATGTTGGGTGACGAGACGCATGCGGCAGCACACGCTGGACAAGATGCAGATGGATCACTCGGTGACCATGTCATCGGCACCCCCGAGGACGCTGCGAGCACCAAACCACTGAGGGAGGATCCGCGTGCAACGTAGCGCTGGTTCACACCACGCCTACTTCGGAGCACGGTAGCCATGAGGACGAGTGGAAAATGCCTTCTCGCAGAGGGCGGAGTTCTAGATATTTCGTCGACGGTGCAGCAACGGCAGCATGGGCTCTTGAGCATTGCTACAGGCCCTCCGACCGAAGCCCTACATGCCGCCACGCTGGTCCTGGGCAGGCCGAGCTGCCCGGCGGAAGGGGACGAGGAGGGGATCGGGGCTCAGGATGTGGGGGTCGATGCAAACGGGGGGGTCGGCCAGAGCGCCGGATCTTGCAGGATCCTACGCGACCATAAGCGCACTGATCTGGGCTTGGGCGCAGGATCTTGCAGGAATCTGCAGGATCTTGCAAGGCATGACTGACCCGGGTTTGCACTGGCCTGGGTCAGTACGTCCCCGAGGGGAGAAGCAGGCAGACGACGACGAACGCGCAGGAGGGAGGCCAGGGCTGGTGGGGCTGGCGGGCAGGCAGAAGAGGGGCCAGGCGGAGGCAGCACGCAGGGAGCAGGAGGAAAGGAAAGGGAGGGAAGCAACGAGCAGAATGGTAGGGAGGAGGAGGAGGAGGAGGAGGAGGAGGAGGAGGAGGAGGAGGAGGTGGAGGACAAGGAGGAAGGGAGGGGAACCGACCGCAAGCAGGCAGGCCGGGCCAGGGGCCGGGAGAGAAGAGCCACCCGCGACCAGGCTACGGACCCTACGGCGGCGACCCCGGCGGGGTGGCCGACCGAACCCAGCGCGCTGCGGCTTGGTGGGGGTTGCCCTCTGCGGGATCCATCCACCGCTCCGCCGAGGAAGGGTTGGACGGCGCGTGTGAGGCGTCGCCAGCGCGACGCTGGCGAAAGGGCGCGGGGGGCGCCCGTGCTGCCCAGCATGGGTGGGGGGGCTGACGGGGGGCGATTGGCTTCGCCTGGGGCACCTCGCGCGGCGTCCACCTCGGAGGCAGCCGTGGCCGCGGCCAGGCGGGCCGCTGCCACCCCCGCTCCTCCAGACTGCGTCTGGAGGCGCCGCAACACCGCCCGCGCGTTCTCCCTGTGCAGGGAGACGGGCGGTCGCTGGGCGCGTTGGTCCGCAACCAGAGCGGCGTCCTCCCCCGTAGCGTTAGCCGCCCGCTTGGTCGGGACTCCGAAGAAGGCCTTTCGCGCCTCGCAGCCCCGCCCGCCGCCGCGGACTTCCACTGGCATGGGGGTGGTGGTGAAGCCTTGTGCAGCGCGCAGCCGCGCGGTGTCTTGGCGCTGCCTTTTGAACTCCTAGTGCCGCTCCGTCGCCGCGCTTGACGAAACGGCCGTCGCGGCGAGGACATTGGCGCGCAACCCTGACTTGGCGGTGAAGTCCCAGGTTACCGCCGTGCCGTTGCGTCACCGCGGCAGGTGGGCGTCGGCAAGGCGGCGGCCTTTGTCGCCCACATGGGACCTGCCTTGCTCGCCCCCAAGGCATCCCCGTGCGCGGGGCGGCGTGGCGTTTGGTCTGGGCGCCGCGGCAGGCGCAGACCATGGCGCGGTCGCAGAAGACGCCCATCACCTCGCCGCAGGCCGGGCAGAGACACCCCCCCTGCATGAGCTGGACTCGCGACCGCCTCTGCAGGCCGAATGAGGCCGCGCGGGCATGCGGCGCCGGCGGCCTCGCAGGGCGGCGCCAGGAGCCACGCGGCAGCGCCCAGGGCTTGCGCCAGGGAGAGGCGCGCCCTGCTGGCCAGGGTGGCGCCCGCCAGGAGCCCGCCAAGCGCGGCGCTGTCCTCCGCGTCGGAGAGGGCCTTCTGGTTGCCGTGCTGCGCGCGGTCGAACACCACCCGGTCAGCGTCCTGCGCGATTGAGTCTTCGGCCTGCGCCGCAGCCGCCAGGCTACCACCGTCGCGGTCAGCGCTGTTGAAGTGGCCAGGGTAGAGCTGCCAAAGTCGGCGCCCTTCGCTCTGGAAGCGATGTCCGTACTCTGCGGCACATCGCAGGCCAAGTCCTTCCTTGTTGAGCTTGAGCTGAGCCTGCCGCCAGGGGACGCCGGAGGGCGAGCGGCCATTCAATTGCTCAAATCAGGCCCGAACAGAGTCGCCCATGGCCAGCAGGGATGCGGCGCGCGCGCGGTGGGCGGCACCACGCGCGCGGAGTAGCCCAGCTTGCAGAAGGAGGCGCACGTGCAACGTGCGACCTGCGCGTTCTCGAGCTCCCCCAGAGCATCCAGCAGCGCGGTGGCGCACGTGATCCGCTGCGCGGTGTGTTCCGCGCAAATGTCCGCTTCTCCCATTGGCGCGCCGAGCAGCTCGAAGCTGCGATTGGTGCGGGGGCGGAAGCCTGGCGGGAAGCCGCCCAGAGACACGTCGGAGGCGTCTCCGCGAGCGGGGGCCACTTCGCACATGCCCGGGCCGGCGCTCAGCTGGAGTCCCACCGCGGCGAGGTTGGCCACGAACAAGTGGACCTCCTTTTCCTCCTATCTCCCTCCTGCCCCTCCTCTCCTCCTCCTCCTCCTCCTCCTCCTCTCCTCCTCCTCCTCCTCCTCCTCCTCCTCCTTTCCTCCTCCTCCTCCTCCTCCTCCTCCTCCTCCTCCTCCTCCTCTCCTCCTCCTCCTCCTCCTCCTCCTCCTCCTCCTCCTCCTCCCCCGCCTTCTCCTCCTAATCCTCCTGCTTCTCCTCCTCTTCCTCCTCTTCCTCCTTCTCCTCCTTCTCGCCCTGTTCAGAGCCGCGCCGTTGGCGTCGATCACGCAAGGACTTCTGTGCGTCCGCGAAGCAGCAGGTCGATGGCGGCGCGCCTGTTGTGCCGAGGCCTGGGATTGGCGCAGCACCTGGCGCAATGGCCGCGCCTTGGAGTGCTTGGGGGGGGGATCTCTGGGTGGCGGAGCCCCCGCACGACGTGCATCCAGCGTCGGCGGTGGCGCCGTCGTTGCTTTCGATGCCGAAGTGGGTTTATACCCACTTCGGCATCGAGAGTACGCCGCGGGCAGGGCCCAACGGCAGCGCCCACGTCGCGGCTGGCCGCGCGGGAGGTTGGCCCTCTTTGTCAACCCAGGGTGGTTTTCCCCCGGGGGGTCCTAAATCGGCGCCTTCGTCGCGAAGCGCGTGCCGCACAATGCTCGAATCGTCGCCTCGTGATGTGATGCGTTTCGGGACCGCGAATTCAGAAGGGATACCAGGTTTGGGCAACGGTGACCGCGCGAGGGTAGCAGTTGGCAGGGGGGAGCTCTGCGGTTTGGCGAGCATTGGTTCCAACAGCACGACGCATGCCGCGTGAGTTCGTTGGCCGCTAACGCGATTGTCAAGTTTCGCGGCCGGTCACTGGGCGCCGTCGGGGCCGCGGCCCAGTGGGCCATATCAGGGGCTATCGGTGTTGTTGCGACGGGCTGCGTCGAGGAGTTCGGCGTGGAGGGCATCGAGCAGTTTGACCCCGAGACTGCGTTGGCTGCGCCCGCAGACGAATCCGCAGAGCGCCCCGTGGTGCAGTTGCCAGCAGTCACCACAGCCAACGTGGCCGCCGCTTGGCAAGGCTTCTGTGGGCCTGCCGAGCGGCTACTTCGGTGGCGGGCACGACGGCGCTGTCCCGCCTTAAACCCTGGGCGAGAGCCATACGATGCTGTGATGCGACGACCAGATCAGGACCACGGCCTTTTTCCCATGGCACTCGCTCTCCTTACCCTTGCTTGCTGCGTTTTCGATTGAGTAGTTTTTGATGCGTTCCATTGCGTCGGATTCGGCCTCCTGCTTGTAGCCGCTGCCTCTGTCTGGTGCTGCCGCGTGGAGGTCGGGTGTTAATGCGATGGGTAACACATCCTCCCCGTTTCTAGGGGCACCGGTCGTCGGATTCGGGGGACAAGCCCCAGTGGCCCGTGATGTTGCTTCAGCTATCATTTCTGCTCAAGCGTGCTGCTAACGTTGCTGGTATTTCTGCTGCCATTGATGCTGCTGCCGCTGTTGCTGCTGCTCTTGCTGCTGTGTGCTCTGCTCATGACTCTGCTGGTGTTGCTGCTGTTGTTGCTTGTGCTGCTCCCGTTGTGTCTGCGGACTGTTGCTGCCTGCTGCTTGCTGCTTCTGCTGCTGCTGATATGTCATTGCTGCCGCCCCTCTGCCCGTACTGTTGTTGCGGCCGCCCCGCTGCTGCACCTGAGAGAGGGAAACAGAGTGGGAGGGAGAGAGAGAGACAGAGAGAGAGAAAGAGAGAGAAACATATTTAGAATAAGGGAGGGCAAAGGGGAAACATCTGCAAACCGATGTTGTTTTCGCTGCTTCGTCGGGCGGCCAGTGACCGAAACACTCCCGAACCGCTTGAGCCGACACTTCGTTTTACCGCGTTCGAGATCGTCGAGTGTTGTGTAAGTCGACTTATGGAGAGGACACGTGCAGCCAAATACTTGCCAGATGTCTAAAACATGTGTCCAATATTTTTCAATACGTAAAAGCATGTTTGAAACATGTTTATGTATAACATATTGTACACATGTCAAACGCATCTTTAATTCAATGATAGGATTGTTAAAGTGTCCATTGTCATGACATCCACAAGTCGAGTGGAGAGTGTGACCATACTTTCTCGCTTTTCTCTGGGCAGCTCCTTGTCGAAAGTGGACCCGCCCGAGCGGCAGAGGCCCGCGCGGCGCTCGTCGTTCAAAGGGGGTAGCTCCTGCATGAGCGGGAACGCCTGCAAGAGGAAAGCGAAGGAGAAGGAGGAGGAGGAGGACGAGGACGAGGAGGAGGAGGAAAGCGAAGGAGGAGGAGGAGGAGAACGAGGACGAGGAGGAGGAGGACAGCGGAGGAGGAGGAGGAGGAGGAGGAGGAGGTGTAGCGCACGAGTCAGGGACATGTGGCGGGAAGGTGCATTACAGCATCGCTGATGCATTCGCAGGCTTGCTCTATGTCCCCCGTGTTCCCCCATTGCCCCCTTCTCCGGCATCGTCCTCGCCGTGGCGGGGCCTGTCGGTGGTTCTCGCCTCTCGCTGTCCACGCGCCGCTGTCCGTTCTTCGCCGCCATCTGTCCGCTGCATTCCGCCGTCCGTCATTCGCCATGCGCCTTCCGTTTTCTCCCTTCTTTCTCAACCCCATCTCTCCTGATGGATTTGTGTGTGTATATATAATATGTGTATCTTGTTTCTCCCTCTCTCTCTCATTCTCTTTTATTGCGTCTCTCTGTCTCTCTTTGCACTGCCCTCTCGCTCTCGACGTGTCAGGACCTTTCTCGCTCTCACTCTCCGACGAAGACGAGGACGACGACGACGACGACGACGACGACGACGACGACGACGACGACGACGACGACGACGACGACGACGACGACGACGACTCTCGCTTCTCTCTCGCAATCCTTTCCTCCCGCTGCTCCTCCTCCTCCTCCTCCTCCTCCTCCTCCTCCTCCTCCTCCTCCTTCTCTCCTCCCGAAGCGCGCGGAGGCTGACCGTGGCCAACCTCGGCGACAGCGGCGTCCTGCTCCTCCGCGGCGGCGGCGCCCGCGTCGTCCTGCAGACGCAGGCGGCCTCGGGGGGGGGGCGGGGCCGCGGAGTGGCAGCCGGGTGCGCGGCTCCCCCTCCTCCCTCCTCCTCCTCCTCCTCCTCCTCCTCCTCCTCCTCCTCCTCCTCCTCCTCCTCCTCCTCCTCCTCCTCCTCCTCCTCCTTCGCTTTCCTCCTCCTCCTCCTCCTCGCCTCCTCCTCCTCCTCCTCTCCTCCCTCTCCTCCTCCTCCTCCTCCTCCTCCTTCGCTTCCTCCTCCTCCTCCTCCTCCTCCTCCTCCTCCTCCTCCTTCGCTTTCCTCCTCCTCCTCCTCCTCCTTCTCCTCCTCCTCCTCCTCCTCCTCCTCCTCCTCCTCCTCTCGGCAGCTGGGTGCGCGGTTCCTCCTCCTCTCGGCGGCGAGCCCTCCCTGGCCAGGGGGGGGGGATATGGGGGGGATCCAACCTCGGCGACAGCGGAGCTCCGCTCTTCCGCGGCGGCGGCACCTGCGTCCTGCAGACGCAGGCGGCCCGGGGGCAGCGGGCCGCGGAGTGGCAGCCGGGTGCGCGGCGCCTCCTCCTCTTCCTCCTCCTCTCTCGGGCGATCGCAAACATGGATCAAGTTGGCGTGGATTAGCGACGGGTCCCGTTTCCCTGGGGAATCGCGCATTTCCGCCGCCGAACGAGGCGGCACCAGCCGCATTTTGGGGAAGGCACCTCCTCCGATCCATGGATTTGGCGAGCGCGCGCCAGATCCATGGATCGCTAATCCATGTTTGCGCGCCCCCGATCCTCCTCTCGGCGACGAGCCCTCCCCAGCCAGGGGGGGATACAGGGGGGATCATTTCACACGCCTCAACGGGGTCGGCGGATTTCCGCAGAGGGCATCGATGCACCAGGAAGCTGGACTCGGCGGCGAGCGCGGTGGGGGGAAGCGAGAAGGAGAAGTCTTTCTCGGAGGGCTCGGGAGTCCTCCAGCCTTCTGAAGAGTTGCCGAGGCCTTCCCAGCAGACACGGAGAGAGCCTCTCGGCAGGCCTTGAGGGCTTTCTGAGGAGTCCCGCCGCCTTCTCTGAGAGGGCCTCCTCCTTCTCACTCTTGCCTCCCTCGCTCGCCGCCGACCCTCTTGCTTCGAAAAAGGGCAGGGGGGGAAGGCCGAGGCGAAAGGGGATGAGCAGAGGAGGTGAGGGGCAAGGAAAGGAATCTATTGTGGGAGGGAGGGGCGAAGCGACGAGGGGAGGGCTGGAGGGCGATGCACAGGGCGGTGCAGAGGGAGCGGTGGCGAGGCAGAGGGGACGGCCAGATGGACGAATTCGGCGATCGTCCTTTTTTCTTTTCGTTGCGCCCTTATTCCGGTCACTCTCCCCCCGTCGGTCCCAGTCGTTTCTGTTGTCGTTCAGTTTGCCGTTTTTTCTTCTGGAGCGCGAACGCATCGTACTTAACAAGAGATCGTAGCCCCGGAGGCGCGAATCAGAGACAAGTTACAAAGGATCGTCGCCTCGGGGGCGCGAATGTGGTGTAATTTGCAGGAGGTTGTGGCCTCGGGGGAGCGAATGTGGTATACTCCGCGAGGGCTTATGGCCTCGGGAGCGCGAATCTGGGGTATTTGCACATGTCCTGGGACCCGCGGGAAATTCTGAAAACCCCAGGGTGGCGGTGACGGCCAGGGTGGTTTTCGCCCCCCCCCCCCCCCCCCCCCCCCTCCCCCTCCCCCCCCCCCACCCCCACCCACCCCCACTCCTTGCGCGGACAGTAACAACTGACGGTAGGAAGCAAAAACTATGAGAATGACATTGGGAATTGGAAATCTAGACTGGCGCAAGTTACGGGACGCGCGCTTTGACTCGAAGAGTCGCGCGAGGGACGATGGACGGCGTCTTCTGGCCCAGGGGGAAATACTTCTACCAACTGAGGAGGTTCAGGAGGGGAGCGGCTCGGGATCGCTGCCCGATCGCCCGATCGGTCATTGTCGGATAACAGGAGGCGCGCTTAGACTCGAAGAGTCGCGCGATGGACGTCGTCTACTGGCGCAGAGGGAAATACTTGCACTAATCAGAGCGTGAATTACCTACCCCGCTTTCGCTTTCAGGCAAAACCAAGTCATACCACGCGCCTCCTCGTCAAGCGGCCTGACCAGTACAGGCCGTAGTTTGGCATCGCTTGGTATCTCTTGGAAGCGAGGGTGGTCAAAAGCGAGCTAGGTTTGTTTGCCCCCTAACTAATTGGGAAAGTCCAGCAGGGGAACGGCTCGGGAGCGCTCCCCGATCGGTTGCGGTCGCATGACGGGGGGCGCGCTTAGACTCGAAGAGTCGCGCGGTGGACTTCGCCTCCGGGGCCGGAAGGAAACACCTGCCCTTTGGGGAGGTCCAGGAGGGCAACGGCTCGAGGTTGCTCCTGCGTCCGCTGCAGTCGGATGACGACAGTAAGCGGTTCACCCAAACGCGATGTTGGAGGTGATCGTTGACGACGTGTCTTGTTATACGTGAGCGTTTCGCCCGAGACATCGTCAGGCAATGGGGACGTTGACATCGCTGGCCGGATCGTCGGATCCTCGAGAATGAGGCGTTCGCCGGAGACATTCTCGAAGCAACGAGATGTCAGAAGAGGCGTGTGTCAATGTCTTGTTTGGTTTTTTCGAGAGGACTTCCTAGAATGCAGAAAAGGCAAAATCCTTGGACAAAAACAGTGGCTGTTCGACATGTGTTCCAACCCTCCTGAGCACTGGGGTCTCCAACCTTCCTCCGCCTCCTTCCTCCTCCTCCTCCTCCTCTCTCCTCCTCCTCCTCCTCCTCCTCCTCCTCCTCCTCCTCCTCCTCCTCCCCCTCCTCCTCCTCCTCCTCCTCCTCCTCCTCCTCCTCCTCCTCCTCTCTCCTCCTCTCTCCTCCTGCCTCTTATCGCGCTGTCCTGCCTCCTACATGTCTCCGCCCTTCCTCCTTTCTACCTGTCTCCTACCTGTCTGCTGGCCTGTCCCCTACCTCGCCATCCCTGGGGGGCTGGGAACCGTAAAACTGACGTCACTTTCAAGGGCTGCTGGAGGGTCCAGCGGAGTGACGCGCTACGAAGACTCAGATTAGACCTTGCCATCCTTGGTGGGCTGCGAACAGCGAAGCTGTCGCCACTTTCGAGGGCTGCTGGAGGGTCCAGCGGAGTGACGCGCTACGCATATTCAGATTTGACCTCGCCATCCCTTGGGGGGTGCGAGCTTTAAAGCTGTCACCACTTTCGAGGGCTGCTGGAGAATCCAGCGGAGGGACGCACTACGCATCCGTGGGGAGCTGCGGCATGTGAAACTGTCGCCACTTTGGAGGGTTGCTCGAGGATCCAGCGGAGTGACGCGCTAGTCAAAGTCAAATTAGACCTCGCCGCCCTTGGGAGGCTGCGGAATGTCAAGCTGTCTGCACTTTCGAAGGCTGCAGGAGGGTCCAGCGGAGTGACGCGCTACGAAGACTCAGATTAGACCTCGCCATCCCTGGGGGGCTGCGAACTGTGAGCTGTCGCCACTTTCGAGGCCTGCTTGAGGATCCAGCGGGGTGACGCGCTACGCAGACTCAGATCAACCTTGTCATCCTTGGAGTGCTGCGACCTGTGGAACTGTCGCCACTTTGGAGGGCTGCTTCAGGGGATCCAGCGGAGGAACGCGCTGCGCAGACTCAGATTAGACCTCGGCATCTTTGTGAGGCTGCGAACTGTCAAGCTGCCGCCACGTTTGAGGGCAGCTGGATGGTCCAGCGGAGTGGCGCGCTACGCAGACTCATATTAGACATCGCCATCCCTGGAGGGCTGCGACCTGTGAAGCTGTCGCTGGGGGCGGACAGGTGCAGGCAGGATATGGGGAAGCTGGCGGGCAAGCTAGGCCTTGTTCGCTTCTTGCAGCAGTTGCACAGGATTCGCAGTCTTAGTGCCGTTCCTTGGGCGGACGTTTTGAGATCGGAGCGTTATGATCTAGTGGCGTGTGCACATGTGCAGCCATGTGCGGGGGCATGTGCTCTGAGTTGTTGTTCCACCATTGTTCTGTATCGGCCCCCGCCCTTGAGCGTTGTCTGCGACCGTACGCGCATGTGCGTGGCGTTCGCGGGAACCTTTTTTGCGCAGTATGTATGAGCAGCGCTACATACATCGTGCGATACATTAGGTGCCCACACACCGCAGCTGTTTGCCCTGGCGCTGACCGCGCATGCCCGCACATGGCACCGCACATGCCCGCACATGGCACCGTTCGTGGCCGCGCGGCTACACAGGGCCGCGCGCGGCCGCACATGGCCACACAGATCCGCACAGCAGGCCGCACATGTCCACCTGCCCCCGCTCCGCACTTCCGCACATGGCCGCACACCCCGCAGCGGACGACCGCGCAAGCCCGAACATGGCGCCGCTCGTGGCCGGGAGGGGGTGTACGGCCACGTGCGGCCGCACATGCTTGCACAGCGCCGCAAGGGGGAGAATTGGGGGGAGGAGGGGAGCAGTAGTAGTAGTAGTAGTAGTAG
>CAUYUJ010018449.1:365000-397500 GCA_963575745.1 Prorocentrum cordatum
ATGATCATGATTATGAGGGCGATGGCGATGATGATGATGCTAGGCTGTGATGGTGATGGTGGCGATGATGACGATCAAGATGATGGTTACATTGCGGTGGAGACGGGGAGCATGTGAGGCGTACGGGGAAGTGAGGAGGAGACTCAGGGACATGCTGGTGAATATTCGAGGAGCGCTTGTCCATAGGTATCCGCTGTGGACGTTCAGGGAGCTCGCCTACATTACCTGTGATCGAGATGCTGCCGCACGTTCTTCCAGATTTCTTCGCTTACACGCGCTTCCCTTTCATGCCAAGAAAAGGTTCTGAACGTCAGCGGTTCGCTTGCGACATCCTCACCATATTGCGATGTTGGAGGCTCTGGCTTAAGACGTCCTTCGTTAACCGCAAGCCGTTCGCCTAAGACATCTCCAGAACGTGGGCATACTGAAATCGCTCGCACACTTTCCGGACCTTCGGACATTGTGCTTTCGCTCGGGGCATCCTCGAGTACACACGAGATGTTGTCGGTGCTGGCGTGTATGACCTCTTTTCTGAAAGCTGGGCGTTTCGCTTGAGGCATCCTCAGAACACGGGGATGCTGAAGTCGCTGGCGCACCCGCCGGATCTTCGACGTGAGGCTTTCGCTTGAGACATCCTCGAGCAAGCGAGAGATCAGATGGTGTGTTTGCCCAGGACTTCTTGGGGCTTTTTTGGAGGATCCCTAAGACGGCGAAGAGGCATACTCGTTGAACAAATGCCGGACAGTTTGCCCCTTGGCCCCCCGCCAGCCCCACGGCCGAGGGGCGAGCATATATACGGGCGCAGCACCGCGCTGCATGCGTAGCCCTCGGGTGGGTCAGGCAGGGCAAGACCCAACACTGCATCGCGTGGCGCGTAGATGCCCGCAGTCGGTGCCAGCGAAATATCCTCAACCCCTGGCCTAAAACTGTCAACGACATATCCTCACCGCCCTGGCGTAAAACAGCCAGCGAAATATCCTCACACCCCTCAGCGAAGTATCCTCGCCCATGGCTTAAAATTGCCAGCGAAATATCCTCACACCCTTCGCTTGGAACTGTCAGCGAAAAATCCTCCCCTCGCTTGAAACTGCCAAGGCGATATCACCCACCCCCTGAAGTGAAACTGCCAGCGAAATAACCTCACACCCCTCTCTAAAACTGCCAGCGAAATCTCCCCACCCCTTGCCTAAAACTGCCAGCGAAATCTCCCCGCAAACCTCGAATCAAACTGCCAGCGAAATATCCTCACCCCCAGGCCTAAAACTGCCAGCGAAACATCGTCAACCCTGGCCTGACAACTGCCAGCGAAATATCATCACACACCTCGCTTCAAAGTGCGAGCGAGATATCCTCACCCTTTGCATTAAAACTGCCGCCGAAGTATCCTCACCCCCTTGAGTTACAACTGCCAACGAAATATCCCCACAGCCTTCGCTTGAAACTGCCAGCGAAATATCATCACCGCCCCTGGCCCAAAACTGCCAGCTAAATTCCTTCACCCCCTTGGCTTAGAGCTGCCAGCGAAATATTACCAATCCGGGCTTAAAACTGCAAACTAACTATCCTCATCCTCTGGCCTAAAACTGCCAGCGAGAGATCCTCAACCCCTGGCTTTACAAGTGCCAGCGAAATATCCTCACCGCCCATGGCCTAAAATGGCCAGCTAAATATCCTCACCCCCTTGATGTTAAACTTCCAGCGAAGTGCCTTCATCCCCTTGGCTTTTCACTGCAGCCGGAACATCTTCACCCCAAGCAATAAAATTGCCATCTAACGGTTGTGGTGGTTCAGGTGCCAGTTCAGTCAGCCAGTTTATTTCTTGAAAATTAAACTACGGGCTGCGCCCGTAAACCAATGGTGTAACAGCACTTTTGTTCAACGGTCTGCGTTTCGCAAGAGACGCCCTCGAAGCACATGTCTTAGGACGGGCTTTCCGATACGTAACGGTATATGGTGGAGGGTATGATCATGACGATGTTGGCGACGATGGCGGTGACGATAATGACGGCGACGATAATGATGATTCATGATGATGGTGGTGATGATGTTGATGGTGTTGATCATGATGATGAGTATGTTGATGTTGGTGATGGTGATGAAAGGCGAAGTTGATGCTGGTGATGTTGGTTATGATGATGGTGATGCTTATTATGATGGTTAGAATGATGCTGATGATGATTCTGACGATGGTGGTGCTCATGATGCTGAGGATGAGGATGCGGATGCTGACGATTATGATTATGAGGGTGAGGGGGATGAGGATGAGGATTGTGATGGAGATTGGGGTTGGATGGTAATGGTGACGATGTTGACGATAAGGATGATAGGTAAAGTGAATGGGGAGACGGAGAAAACTGGAGGCATACAGAGGAGTGAGGAAAATCATCAGGGAGAGGCTTGTGAATACTCGGGGAGCGCGTGTCCATCGGTATCCCCTGTTGACGTGGAGGGAGCTCCCCTAAATTACCTGTCATGATGATGCTGCTTCACGTTCTTGCAGAGTTTTTCGCTTTCACGCGCTTCCCGTTCATGTCAGGAAAGGTTGCAGGAAACCTCAGCCGCCCAGCCTGGTGGCCCCCAAGGGAGCCGGCGGATGTTTGCCGAAGGGCGAGCAGGGAAGACGAGGAGCAGAGGGGAGATAGGAAGACGAGGGGGGATGTGTGCACTAGGTGGCTCGATACGTGTCAGTCAAAGCCAGACCAGGAGAACGACGCGCGTCCAGAAGGGAACCCCGTTTAGATGCGCGATTCATTGTTGCCTCCTGCTGCGTTTCACGTTGTATGTGTGTGTGCAAAACTTGAAGGCGTTCGCATGTTTCGCAAAATCCATGTGCGTATGTCCTGTCAGTAGTTGCCATTTGTCCATGGGTGACCTTTCGTAATGGTTACCACTTGTTGTCGCACGACGCGCAGCTTTTCAGTGCCGTATTTTGCTTGTTCGCAGTTGTCCGTGCCCACGCACTTCGTTTATCGTGGTTGCACCTGTTTTCTAAGATCGCCTGGTTCGGGTCAGGAACAGCAGCATTATTTCAACTGCCCCTACCAGCTTATGTTTGTGCAGCCGAACGATCAGGCGGAAGACATTTCGTATTATTGTTGGCACTGCCCTGTCTCTCAGACTTCGCTTGCCTTCACATGGCCACCCAAAACACCGGCACGATTGCGAGGTCGCGTGGCGGGTGTGTCGACGGTCGTGCCTTGTCAGCCACAGGCACTGCTTCTGATGTCGTCGATTCGCTCGCCTCCGAACCGACTATTTGCGCCAGTGCTCTTATTGCGCAGGCTTTACGGTTGCTGCCGCCGACCCCGAAGACGGGATCTCCCCCAGGACCCCCGCTGGCGACTCCCCTGGGACCCCCCCCGGGACCCGCCAGGACCCCGGGGGGGGGAGCGGTATTCTGACCTGGGACCACCCCCTTTGGCAGGGAGGCAGAATTGAGGGAATCGACCTAAGTACGACGCTCCTTTTCCTTGTTGCTTGGGGGTTGGCGACGACGGCGAGGACGACGACGACGAGGACGACGATGAGGTCAAAGCCTCTCGCACACGCCGTAGGGTCGGCGGATTCCCACGGATTTCTTAGGTGCTCGTTTGGGGGACCTTCTGGGGCCCGCCCAACGGATCTCTTCTACAATCAAGACGCTGAAATAGGGACCAGCTTGGGCTCACGAGGGGCTCTGATTGCCGGGCCGTTCCCTAGAATTATGTAGTGGAGCATGTTGGTGGCCTAGGGCGGTCATGGCCAGAAAAGCCCTTTCGTTGCTTAATATGCGTTCATTCTGGTAGCACTCAAGTCCGACTCAAGTGGACGGATGTTCGACGCAGCATCGACCCGTGAGTGGAGCGAGTGGTTCCGGGAAGGTGCCCAGACTAGCAGCACCAGTTCTCTGGTTTCGAGAGCGTTTTTTTCCGAGCCATCTTGTGGAGTTGAGTCCCCGTTCTGGAGAGACAGTCTCCGCGTCTCCTTCCTTCCTTTTCTACTCCCCCTCCTCCCTCCTCCCATCCTTGCCTCTGCCCTCCGCATGTCCACCAGTTCGGCACACTCCTCACAGCTTTCGCGGCCCCATAGAGAGCTCCGCCGAAGGACCCAGTGGCAGCGCCCGCATGCGGCTCCCGTTTAATTGCGGCACACCCCTTACACGTTTCGTGACCCCACAAGAAGCTCCACCGAAGGCCCCATTGGCGAAGTTCGCATGCGGTTCCCCCCCCGCCCATTTGGGCACACCCCTCACACGCTTCGTGGCCCCATATGGAGCTCCGCCGAAGGCCCCAGTGGCAAAGTCCACACGCGGTTCCCCGACAATTCGGGCACACCCCTCACGCTTCGTGGCCCCATAGGGGGCTCCACCGAAAGTCCCAGTGGCAAGGTCCACTTGTGGTTCCCCGCCCATTTCGGCACACCACTCACGTGTTCTGCGGCCCCATAGGGTTCTCAGCCGAAGGTCTTACTGGCAAAGTTCGCATGCGCATCCCTGCTACTGTCGGCACACCCCTCACACGTTTCGTGGCCCCACAAGAAGCTCCACCGAAGGCCCCAGTGGCAAGGTTTGCATGCGGTTCCCCGCCGATTTGGGCACACCTTTCACTCCCTATAAGGAGCTCCGCCGAAGGCACCCGAGGCAAAGTCCGCATGCGGTTCCCCGCAGAGTTGAACACACCCCTCGCACTTGTCGCGGCCCCAACGGGAGCTCAACCGAAAGCGGTGCCCACAACGCGGTATTCACAACTGCGTATGGCTGGGTTGTTCGCCAGGTTGATTTACCTCCTGGGCCATAGCTCCGGGCACAACAGAGAAGCACAACCACAACTAAGCTGATTTTTCTGGAGGGCCCGTCGGCGGGGGAAGACCCACCGACCTCGACATAGATACTATGGTTGTGGTTGTGGTCGATTTGGCCGTCTTGGGCGCCCACATCGACCACAGCCACTACTACGCTGGCAGGTCTTCTGACAAATTTTGGCATGCGAAAAACATTCCCCAGGGTGCGTTTTCGAAGTGGTTGTGGTCGCTTGCTGTCCCCGCAATAGCGGGCGTTATGCCCCCCCCCCGTTCCCCCCGTCCCACCCCTCTCCCCCCCCTCCCCCCACCTCCCCCCACTTCCCCGCACCTCCCACCCACACCCCCATAATGTAACGCTCTCCCCTCCCAGCCCAGTGCGTCCCTGGCACTGCCGCAGTGCGTCCGGCACCACCGCCTGTCACGGTGGGGAGCGGTGGCGTTATGTTATGCCCTCTCCCCGCCTTTCCCCCCCCCCCCCCCCCCCATAGCGCCCGTCACCGCCGCGAATTGAAAGATGTCTTCTTCCATCCTCTGCTCGTCTGCGACCGGCACGCGATCCTATCAGGCCACAAGGCGGGATCGGACGGGCCTAGGATCAAGATCAATCCGTTCCAGAGCATTCTGGAACGCTCTCAGAGCGTTCCAGAACGCTCTGCAACGGCGGCGGCGCCCGATGATACATCGAACCCGCCGATTCTCAGAGATTTCCAATTTGTATCGGTCCGAGTTTGTCGTGATTCTGCCTTCGTCTTAACAGGCCCGAGGAGTGACCTATTGGTGCGGGCTCATTGGAGTCCCCCCATCGCCGAACGCGATGCGGTAGTAGCGTCTTGCGCAGCTGTGTATGGTCCCCCCGCGCCGCCAAACAAGCCGCGCACCAGAGGTCACTCTTGCCAAGGGTCACTCTTGCGTGCAGCCGACGCAAGGCGGGACAGGCCCGAGGGGACGACCCCGAGTCCAGCGCGGAGTACTCCGCGCAGGCAGAGGACGGAGACCTCCTCGTCATGGCGACGGAGCCGCGGGGGGTCAGCCGGGAGGCGTGCGCGCCCACCACGCCGGGGGGCGAGCGCACCTCAGCGCGTGGCAGGGGCCGCCGTGAAGGAGATGGGCCCTGAGGGACCCGCGTCATGGATAAGCTCGCCATGGGGGAAACGGGTCCTGAGAGAAGCGGGTCCAGAGGTTTTCCGTAGTGTTCGGGCTCGCGGGGCCCTCCACGGGCCCGGAGACCTTCAGAAAACGACTCAGGATGAACAAGCCGTGCTGGGGGAAGGCACCAGGGTCCAGGACCCGTTCTCCCCGGGGCACGGTGGGGCTCTTAAGTCCGCGGGTGCCGGTTGGTCCAGGACAGTCAGACGCCGGTCAGCAAGCGATGGGGTGCACCGGGAGCGAGCCGAGGCGCGAAGGACAAGGAGCAGGGCGCGAGAGGGAGGAAGAGAGCAAAGAGCCCGCTCGGACCACGAGGGCTGGCGCGGGGATGCCGTGGCGAGCTGCGCACGAGCAGCGGAGGCCGAGAGGCCAGCTCGAGGAGGAAGGCGGAGGAGGAACAGGAGGAGGAGGAGGAGGAGGAGGAGGAGGAGGAGGAGGAGGAGGAGGAGGAGGAGGAGGACCTGAAGAGGTGCAGGGCGCCGACATGATCCAGGGACGCGCGCCCCGGATGAGCTACGCTCTTCCTAGCGGCGCGCGGACTCCTCGCAGTCTTTCGGAGCTCCGCGCGGTCTTCTCGTGTCCGCGCCGGGGGCCCCCGGCGGCACCTCCGGCGCAGCCCTCGGCGCACTCCACGGGCCATGGAGGGGAGTCCGGCGCCAGTCCAAGAGATCCGCACGGATCTGTTCCCAGCCATCCTGTGGTGTTGGGTCCTCGCTTGGAAGAGACAGCGCCCTGCGTCTCCTTCATCCTTCCTCCCCCTGCTTCCAAGCGTTATCATCGATACCATCATCCTCAGCATCACCATCAGCAGCATCAGCAGCATGATCAGCATCACCAACCTCACCAACCTCATCATCATCATCATCATCATCATCATCATCATCATCATCATCATCATCATCAGCAGCAGCAGCAGCAGCAGCATCATCATCATCATCGTCATCGTCATCGTCAGAAGCAGCAGCATCATCATCACCATCAACAGCACCATTAATACAGTCATCATCATCAGCAGTATCATCATCAGCATCGTCATGGTCAGTATCGTTATCATTCTCATCAGCATCATCAGCAGCAACATCATCATCAGCATCATCAGCATCATCATCGTCATCGTCATGTTCACCGTCATCTTCGGAATCATCTCTATACTCAATGTTGACGTCATAGACATGTTCATCTTCATCTTCATCTCCATCGTCATTTCCATCTTCATCTTCATCGTGATCTTCATATTCATCTGCATCATCTTCATCATCACCATCATGTTGTCTCGGGTCCTTGTTGGTGTAGGTCCTCGAGATTGTTCCCCACCGTCCTGTCGTGTTGGGTCCTCGTTGTGATGAGACAGCGCCCCGCGTCACTCCTGCCTTCCTCCCTTCCTCCTCCCCCTCCTTCCTCCTCCCATCCCTGCCTCTGCCCTGCCTCTGCTCTCCGCATGAGTCAACCGGTTCGACAAACCGATCACACGTTTCGTGGCTCCACAGGGAGCTCCACCGAAGGCCCCATTGGCAGCGCCCCCATGCGGTTCCACTTTCATTGTCTGTGAACCACTCACACGTTTCGTGGCCCGATGGCGACCTCCACCGAAGGCCCCATTGGCAACGCCCGCATGCGGTTCCACCCCCCATTTCGGCGCAACTCTCGCACGTTTCATGGCCCCACACGGAGCTCCACCGCAGGCCCCAGTGGCAGCGCCCGCATGCGGTTTTACCCTCAACGTCGGCGCACCCCTCGCACGTGTCGTGGCCCCACGGGGAGCTCCACCGAAGGCCCCACTGGCAGCGCCCGCATGCGGTTTCACTTCCTATTGTTTGGCGAACTTCTCACACATGTCATGGCCCCCCCTTAGGAGTTTTAACCGAAGGCCCTAGTGGCAGCGCCCGCATGCGGTTCGACCTTCTATTTTGGCGCACCCCTCACACGTGTCGTGGCCCGATGGGGAGTTTCACCTGAGGCCCCAGTGGCAGCGCCCGCATGCGGATTCACCGACCCTCAGCGTCGGTGCACCCCGCACACGTGTCATAGCCACAAATGGAGCTCCACCGAAAGCCTCAGTGGCAGTGCCCGCGTGCGGTTCCACCCCCAAAGTCGGCGCACCCTTCACGCGCATCGTGGCCCCACGGGGAGCTCCACCCAAGGCCCCAGTGGCAGCGCACGCATGCGTTTCCACCCCACCCCACATTTCGGCGCATCCTCACAAGTTTCGTGGTCCCACATGGAGCTCCAACGAAGGTCCTAGTGGTAGTAGCACCCGCATGCATTGCTATTTTCATTTCGGCGCACCCCTCGCACTTTACGCGGCACCATACGGAACTCCCAGTGGCAGCGCCCGCTTGGCGTCCCCGTGCCCAGTTTGGCGCCCGTCACGCGAGTCGTGGCCCCATGGTCCACCGAGGACGATACCCACAGCTGCCTTTCTCGCAACTGCACATCGTTGGGTCCTTCGCCGGGATAATTTTCTAATGAAGCCGATGGCGGGTTTCTCATAGCTGCGCCATGGCCCCCTGGCGGCTCCTCCGGCGCAGCCTTTGGCGCGCTCCGCGAGCCATGAAGAGGGGTCCAGCGCCGATCCAAGAGTTCCGCGGGGATTTTTGGTCTAGTGAAGCCGACGGCGAGCACGGTAGGCTCGCGTCGTGTCGATTGCCCGCGACCCCGCTGCTGGCGTTCAGCGCTGAACGCCGCCAGCGACCCACAATCGGTCGATGTTGGACGACCTGACGCTTCGGGAGCGGTCGATCGCTCGAGGTGGAACGACCCCCGCGGTGGTCAGGAACCAGCGCCCGGGCCGGCACGACACGACCCCGCGGCACTCGAGGCCACGGGGCCCGTGCTTGCCGCAGTTTTTTTTTGAGCGAGCGAAGAACGGTACAAAATAAACTTTTTCGCTGTCGGGGGCGCCTGTCCCTGGGCGGCTGGAAAGTTTATACCCCTACGGTGCCACCGTAGGGGTATCAACGTTCCAGCCGCCCTGGGGCAGGCGCCCCCGACAGCGAAAAAGTTTATTTTATACCGTTCTTCGCCCGTTAATTTTTGGGCGTCCAGCGGCCCCTCCCACGGGCCTCGGAAATCTCTACCCGACAGCCAGCCCCGGGGCGCGCAGCTGGCCCCTGGGGGGAGACCACGGGGTCCGGGCGCCGGTCTCGTCGACTATATAGACGTAGAGAGTGGCCCTTCGCCGGAGTCGTCGCTCGGACGTGAGCATTCTCTTTCGGCGAGGACCATCGAGGAGCATCCTTGGCGAGAAAACCACGCACGAAACCGAAACAAAAACACAGGGAATGGGCGTCCGAGCGATGCCCAGTCTGGTGCGGGCACAGATGGGCCCGCAGAGGGCTGAGAACGGAGCAGCGGCAGCTGCTTGCGCGCCCAGGCTTGGTCCCCCCGCGGCCCCCCCCCCCCCCCGAAAGCCGCGCACCAAAGGTCACTCTTCTGACCCAGGGCCACTCTTGCGTATCGCCGATCATTTCCCCCTCCCCTTGCTCGCCGCCGAGTTGGGAATTCCACGAGCCGGGGCCACAAAAAGTGGTGAGGAGGGCATTTCCCCCTCCCCTTGCTCGCCGCCGAGTGGGGAGTTCCGAGAGCCGGGGCCACAAAAAGTGGTGAGGAGGACATTCCCCCCCCTTGCTCGCCGCCGAGTTGGGAGTGCCGAGAGCCGGGGCCACAGATGTGGTGAGGAGGCCGCGGGCGAAGCGCCGGGCCCTCCCTGCCGACACGCGTCCCCCCATCGAGCGACGCGGGGGGCCCCCTCCTCCTCCTCCTCCTCCTCCTCCTCCTCCTCCTCCTCCTCCTCCTCCTCCTCCTCCTCCTCCTCCTCCTCCTCCTCCCTCCTCCTCCTCCTCCTCCTCCTCCTCCTCCTCTCCTCCTCCTCCTCCTCCTCCTCCTCCTCCTCCTCCTCCTCCTCCTCCTCCTCCTCCTCCTCCTCCTCCTCCTCCTCCTCCTCCTCCTCCTCCTCCTCCTCCTCCTCCTCCTCCTCCTCCTCCTCCTCCTCCTCCTCCTCCTCCTCCTCCTCCCCCAGGCCCCAGCCCTCCTGCTGCTGCGGGGGGGCTGGGGCCCGTGGGAGCGATCCCGAGAGCGGCGGAGGCACAGAGCGGCCACACGGAGACGTATATCAGGAGCGAAAGAAGGACGTACGCGTACATGAATCCACGCTGTTTTCGAGAGTTCACACTGCACGAATGTTCGTATCGCGCGGCACGTCTCGCGGGTCACGGGGCCGTGTTCATGTACATAGCTGGGCGCGTACGTCCTTTGTGGGGTTCCTAGTATACGCGCAACGAGATGGGCTGCAGGCGAGAGGCGGCGCGCTCCGGGGCGCCAAACTCGGGCGGCAGGGGCCACGTGTGTCTCGGGGGGGTATACCCTGTCCCGATCCGTGGACATCGGCGCCCACGCACTCGCCAGATCCACGGATCAGGAATCCATGCTGGCATGCGCTCGCATTGCAGGCACCGATGCACATGCAGACACAAATTAACAGACACACAGACACACAAACACACACACACATAGACACACGGAGACACACAGACACGCGGACACGAGTAAACGTCGGTTCCCAGGGAAACGTGGAACATATGGGAAGTGGAGGGGGAGCCGACAATCCAGAAAAGACTGAAAATGCAGGGGATCCTGAGATTTGCGTCTGATCATTCGTGTGTCCCTGGGCCTCATCAGAATTGAGGGGCCCTGTGCAGAGGTCTTGACGTGCCACTCGGTTCGTGTGTTGGCGCTGTGCGCGTGGCGGTGGTGGAAGACGATAAACGGGCATGTCACCAAATAATTTCCAGATGCTTACGGCATGTGTTAGCAGTGTTCTACATGTAGAAACATGTGTGAAGAGCTTGTTCTCAGTGCCTTCAACCCAGCCATTTAGAAAACACGCTTCAGTCTAATAACAGGACCGTTAGAGTGTCCATTGTCATGTCATCCTCAACCTCTCCTCATGCAGTATGTTCGCGCTGCGTTGGTACGGTGGCGACCCCAGTGCGGGCGTTCGGGGTTAAACGCGCTGTCGATGTCGACTGATCTGCGCTTTTGGAAAGCCGCGCTCGTTCAAGGCTGAGCGATCCACGCGGCGTCAGAAACCAGCGCTGACGTCATCGCGTCGTTAATTTCGTGTATCTGGCGTCATATATCAAGCCAGCTGTCGGGGATCATATTGGTTTTGGCTTTGGTAATATCCGATTCTGAAGGCCACGCTGGGTGGCAAAATATGCGTAGTTGCGCACAGGACGTGCATCCTCCCTTCCTGTTCCTTCTACCTTCGCATTTCTTCTCCTCCATCGCCGTGTCCCCCCCCGCCTTCGCGCCTCTCCTCCCCCGCGCATCCTTCATTTTCCTTTGTTTTTTCTCCGTCTCCCCCTCTCTCTGTTTCTTTATCTGTAGATATCAATCTCCATATGCTCTCCAATTCACTCTTTTCTCATTTCCCCAATGTTTCTCCGTGAAGTTGTATATATATATATATATAAGTATCTACGTATGTATGTGTGTCTACAATTTTTCACTTGTATGATATATATATATATATATATATATATATATATATATATCTATATATACGTATACACCTATCGGAGGTTGGGGGGGAGAGATCGAAGTGGAACGGAGAGCCCCCCTACCGGGAAATCGATTTCGGTTTCGTGTTCGTGCGTGCCGTGCGTGCGGGCGAGGCGAAGCTGCGTGGGCGGGCGAGAGGAAAGTCTCCTGTGGCTGAGGCGCGGCCGGACCAAATGATTGTGCCCCGGGCGTCCGGTGGCCCGCGGTGTCCCGCCGGTGTCATGAAAGTCTCCTGTGGCTGAGGCGCGGCCGGACCAAATGATTGTGCCCTGGGCGTCCGGTGGCCCGCGGTGTCCCGCCGGTGTCCCGATGATGATGATGATGATGATGATGATGATGATGATGATGATGATGATGATGATGATGATGATGATGATGGTGGTGATGGTGATGGTGATGGTGATGGTGATGGTGATGGTGATGGTGATGATGATGGTGATGGTGATGGTGATGGTGATGGTGATGGTCATGATGATGGAGATGATGGTGATGATGATGATGATGATGATGATGATGACGGTGATGTTGATGATGATGATGTTGATGTTGTGGTTGGTGATGCTGATGATGATGATGATGTTCATTGTGAGACCGATTGTGAGATCGATTGAGAGATCCATTGTGATTTCGGTAGTGATATCGATAGTGAGATTGAATGTGAGATCGATTGGGAGATCGATAGTGAGATCGATTGTGAGATCGATCGTCAGATCGATTGTGAGATCGATCGTGAGATCGATTGTGAGAGACATTGTGATATCGATATTGATATCGGTAGTGAGACCGAATGTGAGATCGATTGAGAGATCGATTGTGAGATCGATTGTGAGATCGATCGAATGAGATCGATAGTGATATCGATCGTGAGGTCGATAGTGAGACCGAATGTGAGATCGATTGTGTGATCCATTGTGATATCGATCGTGATATCGATAGTGAGACGGAATGTGAGATCGATTGTGAGATTGATAATGAGATCGATTGTAAGATCGATAGTGAGATCGATTGTGATACGATGATGGTGATGATGGTGATGATGGTGATGATGGTCGTCGTCGTCGTCGTCGGCGCCGTTTTCGTGTCGTCGTCGTCGTCATCGGTCGTCGATCGTCGGCCGCCGGTCGCCAGCCTCACGAGGGTTCCCCCGCCGCCGCCGCCGCCGCCGTCGCCGTCGTCGCCGTCGCGGCCGTCGCCGTCGCTGCCGTCGCGACATGGGTGTATATTCCACATCAGTTTTTTAATTGAGATCGTGCGAGGGATAGTGAGAAGGATGGTGAGATCGAGTGTGAGATCGATGGTGATATCGACAGTGAGATCGATCGAGCGAGGTCGAAAGTGAGACCGTTAGTGAAACCGACAGCGAGACCGATCATGTCGAGTGCGCTTCGCCAACATCGCCACATCACATCACACTCGCGATCACAATCACACTCCTCGCTGGACTCCGCCCCGCAGGCATCGTCAGAACAACAATCACCACTGTCGCCCATTGTTGGCCCCCTCTCCCCCCCAACCTCCTTATCACCCGCAGGGTGGTCGTATAGGTATATATATATATATATATATGTATATATATATATATATATTATATATATATATATATATATATATATACGTATATATATATATATACATATAACGGGGGACCGGGTCCGGGGGCCCGGGGCCGGGACCTCGACCGCAAATGTGGGCTCCGGGGGGCCCGGAGGCTCGTCGGGGCTTGCCGGAGGCCTCCCCGGTCAGACAAGAGGGCCCCAGAAGCGCCCAAGACGGCCCAAGAAACTTCCAAGAGGCCTCCAAGAGGGCTCCGAGATGCTGAAGATGGCCTCCAGACGTCCAAGGACGCCCCCAAGAGGCCCCAAGAAGCCTCCAACATGCGTCCCAAGAGGGCCCCTAGACGCAAAAAATTGCCCATTCCCTTCGTAAAACGTACATTTTCAACAAAGTTGCCTTTTGGGCTTTCCGACGTTACAGGACGGCCCAAGAGGCGCCCAAGACCGCCCCAAGACGGCCCAAGAAGCTTCCAAGAGGGCCCCAGGACAGCCCAAGAGGGCCCCAAGACGGCCCAAGAGGCGCCCAAGATGGCCCAAGAGGGCCCCAAGACGGGCCCAAGAGGGGGCCCAGAGGGGGACCACGAACCGCAAGCTCGAGCCTTCCGCCCCAAGAGGCCGCCAGGAGGCCCCAGGAGGCCCCTCAAGAGGCCCCAGGAGACCCCCAAGAGGCCCAAAGGAGGCCCCGAGAAGCCCCAAATCGGCCCCCCAAATGCTTCGAACCTGCTTCCAGGAGGCCCCCGACAGGTTCAGAGGCTCCCAAGAAGCTACGTCAAACTCCCAGCGAGCGGCCGGACGAGGCCCCCCAAAAAATCCCAAGAGGGTTCCAGTATTTGTATCCTTCAGCGCTCTCTGGCCTTCTTTCCCCTGCCCCCTTCCCTGCGACTTTCGTTGACT
Organism: Prorocentrum cordatum; assembly: GCA_963575745.1. Classification (NCBI taxonomy): domain Eukaryota; class Dinophyceae; order Prorocentrales; family Prorocentraceae; genus Prorocentrum; species Prorocentrum cordatum. The sequence goes on from CAUYUJ010018449.1 coordinate 378,935, forward strand.
CAAGCTCGCCTCCTCTCCATTTCCTCTCTCTGCCTCTCTATCTCTCTCTCTGTCTTCTTCTCTCTCTCTCTCTCCATCTCTCTTTTTTTTGTCTCTCTCTCTCTCTCTCCTTCGCTCTCTGTCTGTCTGTCTCTCTCTCTCTCTCCCTCTCTTTTCTCTCTCTCTTTCTCTTTCTTCCTTTCATATTCCGTGTCCTTGCGACCTTCTGCAGTCCCCGACGTCGCCACGGCTGGATTCGCTCGAGCGTGTCTTGTGATGTGCGGCGGTGCGAAGCCCGTCCCACTGATCAAGGCACAGGTACGAAATGATGGGTCCATCATTTCTTGCCTTCCCATGTGCGTTTTCCCAATCGATTCCTGGGCCCGAGGTCGCAAGAATTACGACGTCGGAGGTCTGGGGAGGCGGGAAGCACGACCTGGACCTCCGACGTCTTGGAAAATCACGACGGCGGTTTCGGTCAATTTTCGGCCTCCAGGGACCCTCGCAGGGTCCTGGGACCGTCAGAAAACGACTCAGGATGAAAAAAAGACACATCCCCAGGATGTCGTCGAGAGGTCCAGGGGCCGCGCACAGAAAGCATCACGACATCGGACGTCCAGAGAGGAGGTAGGAACACGAGGAGGAGGGAGCCCAGACCTCCTGGCGACGCAACACCAAATACAACAAAAGCTTCCCCGCGACTTCCCCCAGAGACTCTAACTACAGAAACTCCTTTCGTATTCCGGCCAGAAGCATCCAGAAACGATGTACATTAGCCCTGGCGGGGGGAGTGATGGCGATGGTGATGTTCATGATGACGACGGTGACGATCCTAGCTAGAACCTAAGCGCGCGCGAAGCGCGCGCGTGGTTCTAGTTTATATATAGGTGTAGAATAAGAATGCTGATGTTAATAATGATCGTGCTAGTAATAATATTAATGGTGGTAATAAAGAAAAGCGCTCCCCCCCCGGAGCGTTTCCCACCTCCAGAATATCTAGGGGCAACTCCCGCTCCAGCACCCCCGGGCCTCCCAGGGAGGCCCCAAAACGCCCCAGGACGGCCCAAGACGCCCCCAAGGAGCCCCCAGAACGCGAAAGGACGGCCCAAGACGCTCCCAAGCAGCCCAAGACAGAGTTCCGACAGCTCTCCAGGCTCCCAGGAGGCCTCCAACAGGCCCACGAGGGCTCCGAGAGGCGTCCGGAGAACTCCCGAAGAGTTCAACATAGTTGATGTTCAATTGTTTCTGTTTGAAGTCTTCAGCCTTCTCGCGTTTTCGAGCCTCCAATTCTCCAAGACGGCCGAAAAGGCCCCCAAGACCGCCCCAAGACCGCCCATGAGAGCCCCCAAAATGGCTCCAAGACGGCCCAAGAGGGCCCCAAGACGGCCCAAGAGAGCCCCGAGGGGCTCAAAGATGGCCGAAAAGCCGCCCAACAGGGGGAACACAAATCGACAATCCTTGCTTTCCGCTCGAAGAGGCCCCTAGGAGGCCTCAAGAGTCCCCCTAAGGGCCTGGAGAGCCCCCGAGAGCCCCGACGAGGCCCAAAAGTGGCCCCAAGAGGCCCCCAAGCAGCCCCCCAGCGGACTCCAAACTGACCTCCAAGAACCCCCTGCACGCCTCTTAAGCCCCCTTCGGTTCCTGCGCACTACATGTTAGGAGGCCCCAGGAAAAAAGGAAATCCAGTGATTCTCGTTTTGTTCAAGTTCACCCCGAGCCCCATCAAGACTTCGGGGTCACATTGCACAGATTTTTCGGGAATGCTGTTGAACTCTCCGACGCTGTCTTGGCACTCTCTTGGCTCGCCTTCGTGTCCTCTTGGCTGCCCCTGAAACCACTGTAAAAATGGAGAGTTCACCTGTCCAGCCTAGCTAGAACGTCAGCGCGCGCGCCAAGAAAGAGACAAGATATGGGACTTCCCCAGGCCTTACGAGGGCTTTGCCTCAATGTGGCCCCAAGGTTCTCCCAGAGGTCCTCTAGATGCCTGCGGAGACTCCTGGAAGACTCCTGGGAAAGTCTCGCGCTTTGCCTCAAGATGGCTCCAAGGTTCTCGCGAAGGCTCTCGAGGCGCCCCCCAGATGCCTTCAGAGACTCCCGGGAGGCTCCCAGGAGGCACCAATAGCTTCCCAAGAGGCCCCGAAAGACTCCTAAGACGCCGCCAAAAGGCCCCCAGAGGCGTCCCAACAGTCCACGGCCTGTATCCAGGAAACTTCTGACCCACGGCCCAGGCATGGCAATTTAGAAAAAAGGAATTCCAAGAAATGCCTTTCTTTTCAAACTTACCCCCTGATGATTTCTGCACAACAGACCATGATTAAGGCCCCGTCACCACCGAAGAAAGATCCCAGGAAGCCTTCGAGTGCCTCACACCATCGAACACCAAAGGAAATTGATGATTGTGTGGCTTCCGCATTTCTCCTTCTATACGCTTCCGAGGCTTGCACAGGGACTCCAAGAAGGTCGCTAGATGCACATGGCACTTCAACAATTGAGATTCCATGCTTTAGCCTGTCGACCCTAACTAGAACTTGAGCGCGCGCGAAGCGCGCGCGATGGTGGTTCTAATCTATGTAGATGTATATGCAAATGTATATGTAATTGTAGATGCATATGTATATGTATATGTAAATGGATATGTGTATAGATATATATATATATATAGAGAGAGAGAGAGAGAGAGAGAGAGAGAGACATACCGGGCTACGGGGTCAGGCTACCCCCCCAGGGTGCCTCGCGTCGCCATGGCCGCTCCGGGCCTCCGGGAGCCTTGTCCTCGCGTCGCCATGGCTGCCCCGGGCCTCCGGGGACCGTCCCGAGCGCTCCCCGACGCCTCCAGGGGCCGCCAGGACTCCAAGACTGCCCTCGCCGACCCGCGAGCGCTCCAAGGCGCGCCAGGAGGGCCCGAGGAAGGGCCGGGAGGCCCGGGCCAGGCGCCCTCCGCCGTGGGCCTCGCCCGGCGGGCCGCGGCAGACAGGGGCGGCCTGGGGGCAGCGCCCTCGAGGGTCGGCAGGCAGCTCGGCGCGGCCGGGGGCACGGGCCTGCCGCCCGCCGCCGCTCGGGGGCCCCGGCAAGAGGCGCCCGGGCACGGCAGTTCTCTGCCAGGCCCGGGGCGGTTCGCAGCGAAATCGGAGGGCAGCATGAGGTCTCTGGAGGAGGTGTTCGAGTCCAAGATCATGGAGGCCTGCGCCAAGATCGGGGATGAGGCGGCGCGCGACGCCCTGAGTCTTGTGCTGGACCTGGTCAAGCAGGTGAAGAGGGCACTGGGCCAGAGGCTGCAGGAAGAGAGCACCTCTTGGCAGTACCAGCTTCAGAGCCTGAAGGAGGAGGTCAGCAGCAACAAGGAGCGCAGGCCCGCGCCCCCGCCGGCCAACGACGCCGAGGGCGAGGACACCTGCGAGAGCGAGCCAGACGACATCCAGCCGGACGAGGACGACTCCAGCACCCAGCTGAGCGACTCGGAGGCTGATCTGAAGAACGCGAAGGCGCACATTTCGGATGCGTCCTCCAGGAAGTCTGGCCCCACGCCCAGCGGATTCCGCGGCAGCGCCGCTGCTACCAGAGGCGGCGGCCGAGCGCCCCCCATGACCGCCAGAGGCAGCGCCAGTGCCCAGCCAGCCGGCGCTCGCGCCCGGGGCCTGGCGGCGGGCGCTCCGCCGGGCGCCGCGCAGCCGCGGCGCCGCCGGGGGCCGCAGTGGCCGCCGTGCCCGTGGGCGCCAGGCGCGCGCGCCGCGGGGCCGCCGCGCGCCACCGCGCTGAGGCACGCGCCCTCGCGCCCGGCGGCCCGCGAGGAAAGCGCCGGCGAGCCCATGGTGCCGCCAGGCGCGTCTTGCCGTGCTGGGCCGTGCAGGCGCGCGCGTGCTGCGGAGCGGCGGCGCGGCGCGGCGCGGCTCCCCGGCGGCGGGCCCGCGCTCGGGCGGGTGCCCGCGGGGGGCGCGCCGGAGCCTGCCGCAGGGCGCGGCGCCCGCGCCAGAGCCGCCGCGCCGGCGGCGGCGGCCAGCGGAGGAGCGCGCGGCGCCGGGGTGCGCGGTGGCAGGCGTGCGCGTGACGTGTGGTCACGGTGTTAGCGGTGAATATCAATTCGGGAATGCAGTCAGGATTTTTGTCGTATGGCATGCAAGGTCGTGCACGCTCCTGAACACCGTTCTGGTTTTCGTTGTACGGCATTTTAGGGTCGTGCACATTCGCCAGTCCCTCAGAGCAACAGACCCTGGCACTCGTAGACTCCTGCGGCGCAACGTGTTTACATGGCGTCATGTCGGCCAGGCGTATGAGCCCTGCGCGTGGCCGATACCTAGGCGCTCGCAGACGAGGAGAGCTCAGAGTGGATTGGAAGGGGGACGCATGGGCTGGTGATGTGAGGTGGTTTGTCGGGCACCGTGCTCCTGTCACCCTCAGATGCGATGCAATCTTTATTCGTGTGACTTTGGGGGATTTCCATGCTTCCCGCAGCTGCGAAGCAGCCCACACTGCTGACAGCGGCGATGCGCTTCGTCTGGACATCACCGCTTTCGTTTTGATACCACCATGGTTGGCGAGCGGTTCAGGTCGCGGCCTTGTGTGCCGTTTTTTGCAGCCGGGGGGCCAGGCGCCCCCCTCCCCCCAAAAAAGAAGAGCCAGGAGGCCCCCAAGACGCCACAAGAGGGTTCCAAGAGGCCTCCCAAGAGGACCCCGAGAGGCCAAAATCGTTGATTTCCATTGTTCCTTTAATATTCGTTGCCTCCTCCCTGTCTCGGATTTCCGACGCTGAAAGACCGCCCAAGAGGCTCCCAAGACCGCTCGAAGACGGCCCAAGAGGCCCCCGAGAGGGCCCAAAGACGGCCCAAGAGAGCTCCAAGACGGCTCCAGAGCCGCCCAAGACGGCCCAAGAGGGCCCCAAGAAGGCCCCAAGAGGGGCCCAAGAGAGGGAACACGAACCGAAAAATCGATCTCTCCGCCCCAAGATGCCCCCAGGAGGCCCTAAGAGGCCCCCAGGAGGCCCCCAAGAAGCCCCAAGAGGCTCCCAAGAGGCCCAAAAGAGGCCCCAAGAGGCCCCCAAACCGCGCCCAAGAGGCTTCAAACCTGCTTCCAAGAGGCCCCCGAGAGGCCTGCCACGAGATCCCAACGAACACTCAAGAGGCCTCTGACGCACCGCCCAGACAAGGTGGCGGGAGGGGCCGAAGCCCAGTCGATACACGCATGTATATACGTACACATGCATGCATGCGCTTGCATTCGTGCACGTTTTCATGCATACGTATACACATGCATTCGCACGAACGCAAATGCGTACAGAAATACAGCATGTATATAACACGTACGCGCAGCATACATACACAGGCGACGAGAGCCCCGAGAGCCCAAATTCGATTACCTTCTTTATTGTTTCAAGTTTTTTGGCTTTCTCGCCTTTTCAGCTTCCCGACGTTCCACGACGGCCCAAGAGGCCCCCAAGAGAGCCCCAAGACGGCCCAACAGGGCCTCAGGACGGCCCAAGAGCCGCACAAGACGGCTCACAATGCCCTCAAGGAGGCCCAAGAAAGGGAACACGAACCAAATAATCCAGCCTTCCGCCCCAAAAGGCTCCCAGGAGGCCCCAAGAGGCCCCACATAGGCCCCCAAGAGGCCCCCAAGAGGCCCGCAAGAGGCCCCAAGAGGCGACTTCGCAGGCCCGAACTGGGCCCGAAGAGGCTTCCCGCACGACGGCTCCGAGACGGCCCAAGGCGCGCTGAAGACGGTTCCAACACCGCCCGACACCCTGAAGAGGGTTCCAAGGCGGTCCACGAGCAAGAGAAAGCGTCCAGAAGGTGCTCCAGGGGCCGTCCCAATCACGTTCCCGGAAGGCGGTCCGGGAACATGCCGTGCAGCTCCCCAACCTGCCCTGGAGCCTTCCTGGGTGAGCCCAGGGGAGCCAGGGACGGCTCCCCAAGCCCCCCAAATGCCTCCAAACCTCAGGCTCAAGGGGGGGTGCGCCACCACTCGAGCCCACCCCATCCCTGCCAGCCCTCCTTCACCTGCTCTTCCTCTGCCAAAAGTGCCCCGACTCGCCGAAATATTGTTAGAAGACGCCCAGGATGGGCTCCAGACGGCCCGTGCGGCCTCCAAGATGTCCCTCGAGGCCTCCGAGAACATACCCGAGAGGGCGTCAAAAGCCAAGAATTATCCACTCTTTTTGAGACAACGTACATGTTTTGAGTATGCCTCTCGGACCGTCTTTAAGCCATCTTGGACGTCCTCCAGCGCTCTTGCACCGTCTCGGAGGCCTAACGAACCGTCTGGGGAGCGCATTCCAGCCTTCCGAAAGCCCCCCGAAGGCCCGCAATGAGTCCCGGACCCTCAGGGGCACAGTGCGCACCGCGGGTGGCGGGGAGTTTGGGAAAAGTGCGAGTCGTCGTCGTCATCATCATCGTCCCCCCTCCTTTTTCACCACTCAAGCCCTTCCCATCCCCACCGTGAGCGCGTCTGGGGCTTCCTTTGAGCCCTCATGGGGGGGGCCCTCCCTGGGGCGTCTGCGGGCCTTGAGGCCCTCATGGGGAGCCGCGGCTGGCGCGGTAGTGGTGGAGAATGCCATCAAGGCTTCCTTCCGTGTCCGCATCCTCCTCCTCACCCTGTGCCCGTTTTTCTGCCATGACCTCTTTGTGGCGCTTTCGGGCTGCCCATGGCCCCTGGCGAGGCCAGATATGGAACCCATCAAAACCCCATGCCACCCCGTGCCATCAAAAACCGTGGCCGGCCGACAAGGCCCATAGCCTCAGAAAGTCCACCCTAATCTTACAAGTGTCCCCAGAGAACGCCAAAGAAGAGCGCGAGACGTCGAGGATTTGCAGGTTTTCTCTACTTCAGGCGCGCTCGCCGGGATGGGTTCAGAATTAGAGGCCAGATGTCAGAGTGCAGGGATGTTTCGGCGAGGGCGTTCGGGTCAGACGTTAGTGTCAGGGCGTCAGGGTTCGGGCGAGGGTGGGGGGTGTTCAAGCGTTAGGACTCGTGTTGTAGGGCTCGGGTCTTCGGCGTTCAGGTTGGGGTCTTAGGGTGAGGGCGTCAGATTAAGGGTGTTAGGGTTGACGTGTGAGGGTGGGGGCGTTGGGCAAAGGATAGTCGCGTTGGGATGTTCGGGCGTTCGGGTGTTCGGTTCAGATTGTTGGGCTCGGGTGCTGGTGTTCGGTGATTGGGTTCGGGCGTTGGATCTGATCTGATCGGATTTTTGTCTTGGGGTTGAGGTGTCGGGGCTCGGGTGCACGAGCTTCGGCGTTGGGGTAAGGGCTACGGCGTGAAAGTGTTCGGGCGTTCGGGTTCTAGCTGTTCGGTGAGGGCGCTCGGGCTCGGGCGGCCGGGCCACGGGCATCTTGGGGAACACGCCACGGAATGGGGTCCATGCCTGCCAAGGCCGTCTTCGGAGCAGGCTAGAACCTGAGAGCGCGCGAAGCGCGCGCGATTTTTTTTTTTTTTTTTTTTTTTTTTGTTTTTTTGTTTTTTAATTCATATATATATATATACATATATGTGCATCTATAGATATATCCTGCGCACGAAGCGGGGGGGCCCGGGAGGGGGCCCCCGGACGGCCCAGGACCGCCCAAACACAGCTGAAAAGTGCCGCGACAGGCGTTCAAGGAGCTTACATTCGCGGACATCTCGTTCCGGCACGCCCAAGATGGCTCCCGCATGGACCGCAGGGCTTCCAGCACGGCCCAAGTGGTCCCCGGGAGCTCTCAAAAGGGCCCCGAGAAGCCAAAATCATTGATGTTCCTTAGGTTGTTGGTTCATCTTAGTGTTTCTGCCTGTTCGGCTCCCCGACGCTCCAAGACGGTCCAGGTCACCCAAAAATCGTCTAAACAGGCTTCCACCGGGCCGCCGAGACGGCCCAGGGCCGCCTCCTGACTGTTCCAGAAAGCCCCAACACTGCTGAAAAGGACCGCAAGAGGCCTTCAAAAGGCCCCGAAACGCGGACAGATCGCTTGAACACGCCCAAGACGGCATCCAGATGGCCCATAAGGCTTCCAACACGGCCCACAGGGTCCCCAAGAGCACTCCCCAAAGGGCCCCAAGAAGCGAAAACGGTACTCTTCAGCGTTCCTGCCTGTGCAGCTTCCCGACGCTCCAAGCCTGTCCCAAACACCCAAATATCGCCCCAACAGGCTCCCACGAGGGCGCCGAGACGGCCCAGGCACACCCCCAGACGGCCCAAGACAGCCCCAACACGGCTGAAAAGGGCCGCGAGAGTCTTCCAGGAGGGTTACAGTCACCGAGACGGTCTACGTGGCTTCCAAGGCAGCTCAAGAGCGCCCTCAACCTTTCGAGCTCTCCGCCCCTGGAGGCCTCAAGAGGCTCCCAGCGGCTCCCAAGACACCTCCAGGAGGCCCCAACACGTCCCCTGGAGCCTCCCAGGACTCCCCAGGAGGCCCCCCAAAGGCACCCACCAACTCCCCATCAGACGCCGTGAGACACTTCTGACGATCCTTGACGCGGTCCCAAGAAACACACGCCCCACGGGGTTCCCAAGAGCACCCCCAAAAGGTCCCCACGAAGCCAACATCCCTGTTTTTCCTTATGGCTTTTGGTGCATTTCAGCGTTTCTGCCTGTTCAGCTTCCCGACGCTCCGACACGGTCCCGGACATTGAAATGCCGCCCCAAGAGGCCCCCACGAGGGCGCCGAGACGGCCCAGGCACGCCCCCAGGCGGGAACCGGGGGAGCCCGTCCCTGGATTGGGGGGAGTCCGTCCACGAACCAGGGGGGGGTCTGTGGAGGGACGACAGGTGGGAGTCCGTACACGGAACTGGGGGTTCCTCCAGGGGCCAGCGGCCGGTTCGGGTGCGGGATTCCTGGGGATTGCGTAGAAGCAAAATTTGGACGTCACTTTGCTGGGACCAGGGCGCGGCGATGTCTTTTCGCACCACGCGTCATCCCCCGGTTCTCTTCGGGGCCCAGGACCATCACAGGTCGATCTGGCTCGGGAGACGCAAAAGAACGATGGGGTCTGGGGCCTCGGTCATGTATTTTCCGCGCTGTTGCATTTCTGTCGGCGACATCGGACCTCAGGGTCTGGACGCCCTTTCATGGGCCAAGTGACGGTTCAAGCACTATTCGGGATGAAACGCCGATCTTCAGGACGCCGAGACGGGGTCCAGACCTCTGGGATGCCACGTTGGGAACAAGGACGACGTGGATGCGGTAGTGGTACGTGGGTTCGTGTCGTGCCTGCGCGGCAGCGACCCCGCCGCGGGCGATGGAGGTTGAACGCTGCCAGGTGCCTGGAGTCGGCCAGTATGGAACGACTCGCTCTCGAGGCTGAACGACCCGCACGGTGTCAGGAAGCAGCGCCAGGGTCGTCACGATTCGAGCCTCCCGTGACGCAGGGGCGCTCCAAGATGCGGTCGGGAACTTCTGCATGGCGTGTCGCTCCGCCGGTCTTTGCCCGCTTTCGCGCCGTACGCCATGCACCTCCGAGCCCCCAGGCGCCCACGTCAAGAGCCTTCCCGGGCCTCCGTCCCCTCGGAGCGGAGCGCCGCGCGTCGACCACGAGCCAAACGCCTCCCAGATGGGGTTCTATAGTAGATTGGGTCAGAGGAATGCGCCGCATCGCCCATGCATCGACAGTGCGGCTCGCTGTGAACCCAATTTTCGCCATGCCGGCGTCGCCGATACATCGTCAATGCATCGCCGATGCTTCGGCGATGCGGTGCATTCCTCCGACCCCATCTGCCCAGACCCCATCCAGGACGCCTCTGCAGCCCCAGTTTCGGCTCAGGGCGTCCCTCGCTCCTGCTCCTGTTCCTGCTGCTCCCTTTCTTGCTGCGACCCCTCATTATCCTCTCCCTCCTCCTCCTCCTCCTCCTCCTCCTCCTTCTCCTCGTCCTCCTCCTGCGCCTCCTCTTCCTCCTCTTCCCCCTCCTGCTCCTACTCCTCCTCCTCCTCCTCCTCCTCCTCCTCCTCCTCCTCCTCCTCATCCTCATTCTCCTTCTCCTTCTCCTCCTCCTCCTTCTCCTCCTCCTCCTCCTCCTCCTCCTCCTCCTCCTCCTCCGCCTCCCCCGGCTCCCGGAGGGTTCCTGACGCCTCCCCTGAGCTTCCCCAGGCGCCCCCAGGGCCTCCAGACACATTCCAATAGGGTCACGGACGGGCCAGGATAGCTTCCGGAAAGCCGGAGATGACTTGAAGACGGCCCGAAAGGCCCCCAAGACGGCTTCAAGAGGACCACCAAAAGGGCTCCAAGAGGCAAACATCGTCCCATTCCTTTGGGACAACGTGTATGTTTTGCATGTTCACTGTTTCGGTCTTCGCAGCATGCAAGACGACCCAAGAGGCCCCCAAGATCGCTTCAAGACGGCCCAGGAGGCCCCCAGGAGGGCCCCGAGACGGCTAAAGAGGGCTTCAGGCTTCAAGACGGCCCCAGAGGCGCTCAAGACGGCCCAACAACGCCGCAAGTGGGCTCCAACAGGGGCCCAAGAGGGGGAATTCGAATTGCAGGCTCGAGCTTTTCGCTCCAAGAGGATCCCCAAGACCTCCAGGAGGCTCCCAAGAGGCCCCCAAGAGACCCAAATATGCCCCCAGGACGCCCTCACGAGTCCCCAAGAGGCCCCCAAACGGCCCCTAACAAGCCAGCCCACGACGGTACGATACCGACCCAATAGGACCGACCACCTTCCCTAACCGCCCCTGTACACACAAGATGGCTTCAGGACATCCCTGGTGAGGCGGATCTCAAACACCCACGATCTTCCAAGAGAAGCTTCTCTGCTCGGTCCGCGCTCTTGCGCCCTCAGACCAGGTTGACACCGTTCGTGGCTACCCACATGCAAGCAGCTGTGAGCTTGTCACCTCAGCGCGCGAAGCGCGCGCGTGGTTCTATATATAATGAACCCGGCGACCAGGTCCCTGGGCCTGGGGGCGGCCCACTTTTCCCTAACTCCTCCCCCCCGCCCGACCCGCCCAGCGTTAAAATTTTCCGTCCCCGCAGCTGGCCGGCCTTTTTGAGGGGTCAGGGTGGTTCTCTGGACCTCGAAAATCTTCCTCGGCGTCCCCAGAGGACTCACGGTCCGCCAAGACAGTTCACGGCCAACATGGTCGCAAAAGGGCCCAGAGCCCAAGAGGCCCCCAAGGCGGCCGAAGAATGCCCGAAGAGGATCCCGAGAGGCTTTCCAGGATGCCTCCAAGAGCCCTAAACTGTTGACAAATAATTGGGTTTCGTGCAATGTGTGCATTCTCGCCCAGATACTCTCAACAGCGTCCAAGACGGCTGACGTGGCCCCGTATTGCTTTTAAGGCGAGCAAGGAAGCTCCCAAGAGAGCCCCCAAACTGCCCAGAGTCACCCCCAGAGGGCCCAAGAGGCACCCAGGACGAGCCCAAGAAGCCCCGAGGACGGCTCGATCACAGCCCCAGAAAGCGCCCAGATTACCCACGGAGGCATTCAAAACGGCTTCCGACGACCCACCAGGCTCTTTAGGATCAGAGCTCCCCAAGTGGCTGAGAAGAGACTTCATGACGACCCGAAGGAGTCCCAAGACTGCCCAAGAAATAGCTTGGATAGCTCAAGAGGCTTTCGCGACGTCTGCGAGAGGTGGCCCAAAAGGGCACCCGCCGTTGCATAGCATCGTTTTTCCCTGACCATCCTGTGGTGTTGGGTACTCGTTTTGAAGAGACGGTCCCCACGTTCCTCCTCTCCTCCCCCTCCTCCCCCTCCTCCTCTCCCTCCTCATTCTTCCATGCGTTCCGCCCACCCAGCGCAGCGTTTCGTGGCCCCATCGGGAGCTCCACCGAAGCCCCCAGTGGGACCGCCCGCATGCGTCCGCCACCACCCAGCACAGCCCTTGCTCCCTGCGTTTCACCCACCCAATACAGCGTTTCGTGGCCCCACAGGGGGCTCCACGGAAGGTCGCACTGGCACCGCCCGCATGCGTCCGCCACCACCCAGCACAGCCCTTGCTCCCTGCGTTTCACCCACCCAGTACAGCGCTTCGTGGCCCCACAGGGGGCTCCACCGAAGGTCCCAGTGGCACCGCCCGCACGCGTCCGCCACCACCCAGCACAGCCCTTGCTCCCTGCGTTTCACAAACTCAGTACAGTCGGGGCCCTGAAGAAGGAACCCTTTTCGTTGGGGAGGGGCTCCGTGTTCCTTAATTGTCTCGCAGCTTGCCTTAGGTTTTCCTTAGGTTTTCGATACGAAATCGAAATTCAACTTATGGGAAAAAGGGGCCTCGTTCCTTATTTTGGTTCCTTAGGTCAAGCCCCCGACTGTACAGCGTGTCGTGGCCCCATGGGGAGCTCCACCGAAGGTCTGAGTGGCACCGCCCGCATGCGTCCGCCACCAACCAGTACAGCCCTTGCTCCCTGCGTTTCACCAACCAATACAGCGTTTCGTGGCCCCATGGGGAGCTCCACCGAAGGTCCCAGTGGCACCGCCCGCATGCGTCCGCCACCACCCCGTACAGCCATTGCTCCCTTCGTTCCACCCACCCAGTACAGCGCTTCGTGGCCCCAATAGGGGGCTCCACCGAAGGTCCCAGTGGCACCGGCCGCATGCGTCCGCCACCACCCAACACGGCCCTTGCTCTCTGCGTTTCGCCCACCCAGAACAGGGTGTCGTGGCCCCATATGGGGGCTCCACCGGAGGTCCCAGTGGCACCGCCCGCATGCGTCCGCCACCACCCACAGCCCTTGCTCCCTGCGTTTCACCCACCCAGTACAGCGCTTCGTGGCCCCATAGGGAGCTCCACCGAAGGTCCCAGTGGCAACGCCCGCATGCGTCCGCCACCACCCAGTACAGCCCTTGCTCCCTGCGTTTCACCCACCCTGTACAGCGTTTCGTGGCCCCATAAGGGGGGCTCCACCGAAGGTCCCAGTGGCACCGCCCGCGCGCGTCCGCCACCACCCAGCACAGTACAGGGCTTCGTGGCCCCATAGGGGGCTCCACCGAAGAAGGTATGAACAAATGCGGTACTCACAACTGCATATGGTTGGGTCTTTCGCCAGGCTGATGTTTTTGCTTGGATGTGCCCGTGTCGATTCGTCTGAGTTGGATCCGCGGTCTCATTATTTTTTCAAGTCATGATCAAGGCACTTTGCGTGTCTATTTGAGTGCAACTGTGAGCTGGCCACGGGCTGGGGCGTGCTAGAACCTAAGCGCGTGCGAAACGCGCGCTACGAGCATCGGAGTGAAACGAAGCGAGCTAACGATTTTCTCCAGCTGTTCAATGCATTTCTCCTGCAACTCCGCTCGAATCGTAGTCCGATGCGTTCCTGGAGGAGGGGGAAGAGGAGGGGACGATGCAAACACGTAAAATCTGGGGAAGCCTCCTAAGGCTTTCAACGCCGATGCCGTCGACGACGACGACGACGGCTACGGCTACGGCTACGGCGGCGACGGCGGCGACGGCAGCCGTTGCAGTGACAACGATGGCGGCGAGAGCGCATTCAATGGCTCGCACCATATAGGAGACACCACTACAGTGGTGACTTTGTCAAGGAACTGCGAACAGCTGTGAACTACATGCGTACATGCACGCAGCAGTGAACATGTCGAGGGCGGGTGACTACCAGAACCTAAGCGCGTGAAGCGAGTGCGTGTTCCGAGGGACTAGAACAAGGAGGCGATTAGTTCCAAAGCTGTGTTTTGCTTTTGGGCCACAGGAGCAGAAGAAGGTGAAGAAGGAGGAGGAGGAACAGGAGGAGGACTCTTCCCCTCTTCTCATCATTCTCGTCTCCTGCCCGAGCGAACCAACGGCACTGTACAGAACGCCGTCCTTCGCAGCAGAGTCACCTGGCTTTCCGGCCCTCACCGGCCTGTTACAGTTGGCCGGCGGAGCTCGAACGTGCCGCTGCCAGGGTAACTCCTCTCCACTTTTGTGGTCTTCAATGCCCCGACGGCCCTCTCGGCTAAGAAAAGCCGCTGTCGTTGCATCATAGACCAATTGGCAGGCGAACCTTGGATCTGCTCGCGCAGCCATATCTGCCGATAAAGGCAGCCGCTGTGGAGGTTCTGGCCAGGGTCACGTTGCACACAAAATCCTCATCCTCATCCTTACCCTTATCACATTCCGCTCTCTCGCCATCCTCACTTACCATCGCTGGAGCGCCTGTCCGTGGACTGCAGCAACAAAACGACGCTATTGTTTCCCAAGAACCTGTGTTGCTGGGTCCTCGTTTACAATGGGCAGTGCCCCTCGTTCCTACTTCCTCTTCTTCCTTCTTCTCCTCATCCTCCTATCTGTTCGAGCATCATCGGCACCATCACCATCGCCATGGCCATCAGCATCCGCAACAAGATTATCATCATCATCGTCATCATCATCGTCATCATCACCTACCATACACGCAAGCTCCACAGAAGGTCTTAGTAGTAGGGTTCGCAGTTCGCATGTTTGGCAGCAACTATTTCGGCACACCCCTCACGAGGATCGTGGCACCACAGGGAGCTCCACCGAAAGCCCCATTGGCTAGATTCACATTTGTGACGGTGCCGGCTTCGGCACACCTTTCACGAGGATCGCAGCCCCCAGAGGTAGCTCCACCAATGGCCGCAGCGGCAGGGCTCGCACGCGTGACGGCGCCCATGTCGGCACACCCTGACTAGCATCATGGTCCAGTAGGTAGGGAGCTCCAAAGTAGGCCCCGGTGACAGGGTTCGCATGCGTGACTGCGCCCACTTCGGCACACACACACACACACCACGAGGATCTTGGCCCTATAGTTGGCTTCATAGAAGGCCCTAGTGGCATGGGTGCGCATGTGTGACGGCGCCAGCACACCCCCCTCACGAGGATCGTAGCTTCCACTGGGAACCCCACCGCAGGCAACAGTGGAAGGGTTCGCATGCGTGACGGCGCCCAGGTCGGCACATACCTCACGAGGATCATGGTCTCATAGGGAGCTTCACCGCAGGCCCCAGCGTTAGGGTTCGCATGCGTGACGGCGTCCATTTGGCACACCGCTCACGAGGATCGTGGCCCCTAGGGAGCTCAACCGAAGGTCGCATTGGCAGGGTTCGCACGCGTGACGGCGCCCACTTCGGCACACCACTCACGAGGATCGTAGTTCCCAATGAGAGCTCCACCGCAGGCCCCAGTGGCTGAGTTCGCATGCGTGGCGACGTCCACTTCGGCACACCCTCAACAAGGATCGTTGGCTTAGAGGAGCTCCACCGAAGGCGGCATTGGCAGGGTTCGCACGCGTGACGGCGCCCATTTCGGCACGCCCCTCACGAGGATCGTGGCCGCATAGGGTTCTCACCGCAGGCCCCAATGCGTGACGGCGCCCGTAGCGGCACATCCCTCACGAGGATCGAGACCCCACAGGGAGCTTCACGAACGGCGCAATTTGCGGTGCGCGTTCCTCGGGCGCGGCTAGAACCTGAGCGCGTGCGAAGCGTGCGCGCGTGGTTCTAGCCGGCGACCGGGTCCCTGGGCCAGGGGGCGGCCCATTTCCCTCCCTCCCGGCGTCGAAAGTTTAGTCCCGGGAGCCGGCGGCCCTTTTTGAGTGGTCCAGGGGTTTCTCTGGACCTCGAAACCTTTCGTCGGCGACCCCACAGGACGCTCAGAGGCCGCAAAGACGTCCCCAAGACGGTCCAACATGATCGTAAAAGGGCCCCCAAGGCGGCCGAAGACCGCCCGGATGGAGCTCCGAGAGGCTTTCCAGGAAGCCTGCGAGAGACCTAAGCTGTAGAAGAACGATATGTTTTCGTGCAATAGAAACATTATTTCCCAGTTGCTCTTAACAGCGTCAAAGACGGCAAACCTGGCCCCCAATGTTGCTTTTCAGGCGACCCAGGGAACCCCCAAGAGGGCCCCAAGACGGCACAGAACCACTCCAAGAGGGCCCAAGAGGCCCCCAAGACGAGCCTAAGAAGCTCCGATAACAGCCGGAAGACGCCCCAGAACGCCCCTAGATTGCCCACGGAGGCATCCAAAACGGCATCCAGGCTTTGTTGGGCTACGAACACTCTGAGACAGCCATGGAGGCCACCAGGAGAACTCGAGAAGCCCCAGAAGCGTCCCGAAGGGGCCACCAATGGACATTGAATACGCGTTCAATATGCACCGAAGAGCCCCCCCAGAAGATCCAGAGATGTCCCACAGGAGCCCCACGAAGACGACCCACCATGCTCGTGCGGAAGTCCCCAGAGCTTCCCAGTGACTCAGAAGAGACTTCAAAACGGTCCAGGGGAGTCCCAAGACGGCCCACGAAATACTTTGGGTAGCTCAAGAGGTTTTCGCGGCGTCCGCGAAAGGCGCTCCAAAGGGACACCGGTTTTTGCATATATTTGTTTTTAAGATTTGTCGGGTGGTGTACCCGTGACGTCGATTGGTCTCTGTTGGATCCGCGGCCTTGCATTTTCTAGGGCTACTGTTCAAGGCAATTGTAGTGAGTGAGTGCAGCTGAGAGCTGGCCACGGGCTGGGGCGTGCTAGAACCTAAGCGCGCGCTAAACGCGCGCTACGAGCATTGGAGCGACACGAAGCAAGAAACTAACGATCTTATGCACGCTGTTCAATGCATTTCTCCTGCAACTCCGCTGGAACCGTAGCCCAGTGCGTTCCTGGAGGAGGAGGAGGAGGACGAGGAGGAGGAGGAGGAGGAGGAGGAGGAGTGAGGAGGGGATAATGCAAACACGTGAAAACTGGGGAAGCCTCCAAAGATTTTTAATGTTGATGCCGTCGATCACGACGACGACGACGGCTGCGGCGACGGCGGCGACAGCGGCCATTGCAATGACAACGAGGGCGGCGAGAGCGCATTGAACGACTCGCACAATATAGGAGAAAACGCTACAGTGGCGAACAGCTGTGAACAACATGCGTACATACACGCAGCAGTGGACTTGCCAATGGTCGATGCTTACTAGAACCTAAGCGCGCGACACGCGCGTGGTTCTAGTATGTATTACACATATATGTCAAGATATAGACATGCGTGTGTATATATGTATATGTGGTTGCCCCCCACTGAGATCATACAGATCGTTTTGAATCGTATTTACCCTCGTCTCCCTCTCCTTCATTGTTACCAGATGAATACTTATTACGCCTGCGCATCATCTGTTTCTTCATTCATCCAGCCCCCTTCTCGTCTTCCACAACTCTTTCCTGGCGCTGAACCCGTCGGATATTGTGCCAGTGGCGCTGAATCTTTCGGGGCCCGTGCCAGGGAAGCTTCGAGCGCAGAACAGTTCGGGGCTCGTGCTCCTAGCTTCATCGGCGCGCACCGTCGTAGTTTTCTAGTACTGTAGTGCTGTAGCGGTGACACTGTATTAGTCGTAGTACAGCACTGAAGCAGTAGTATTGCAGTAGTGGTGCTCTAGTATGTCATGAGTGATTTTCTTATACCGTGCTGCGCCAGTCGTAGTATTGCACTAACGTTGTGACAGCACTGTAGTAGTCCTGTAGCTGTAGTGGTAATGCTCAGGTCTTGCAGTAATGATCATACTGTATTATTTGCTCACAAAGTCGCATTGTAGAAGTAGTCCACTATTGTAGTACTCGAGTGCGGCGTTTCTATCCTCGAGCTGTAGTGCGTTAGTGGTAGTGCTGTAGGAATAGTTCTGTACTGATGTTGAAGAGTGCTGTACTTCTGTAGTAGTTGCATTAAACAAGCAGTACTCCAATAAAGTACCCGTAGGAGTAGTACTTTAATGTTGCCTGCAGTGGGTGTTCTACGATAGAACGGCAAACATTCCCATGCCGTAGTATTGCGACATTGTTGTAGTACTACATGTCTGTAGTGCTGTAGCGGTGACATTGTAGTCGTCGCAGCACAACACTAGCAGTGGTACTGCCGCAGTGGCAATCAAGTGCTGCACCCGTGGTACTCCAATGCCGTGCTAAGCCCGCCGGGGCATTGTATTAATGAAGTGGCAGCAGAGCTGCGGTAGTCCTGTAGATGTTATAGTGGCACCCAGGTCTTGCAAGCAACATCATATTCTAGTACTTGCAATAGTGCTGACGCTGTCGCAGCCCACTATCGTAGTACGCGATCACAGTAGTGGTACCCTCGGGCTGTAGTGCTCTAGTAGCAGTGCTGTAGGATGAGTGCTGCACGAATGTTGAACCGTTTTGTGTCATTGTAGTAGTGACATAAAAAAAAACAGCACTCGAATATAATATTCGTAAGGGCCGTACTCTGCGGTTGCCAACAGTGGGTGGGCGACAGTACTGTAGTAGGAATTGCAATCTTACAATGCTGTAGTTATGTAGTGGTGACGCTGTACTCGTCGTAGTACAGCACTGCAGCAGAAATACTGCAGTAGTGGTACTCTAGTATTGCAATAGTCGTATTTTGTGACTGGCAGTAGCAGTCGTGAAGCTCTTACGCTGGAGTGCTGAAGATCAGTAGCCGTACCCCAGTACCGTTGTGCCGTGATAGTAGTGTATTTGTAGGGTGCTAGGGCAGTGATAGTAGTAGTAGTAGTAGTAGTAGTAGTAGTAGTAGTAGTAGTAGTAGTAGTAGTCGAAGTCGTAGTTGAAGTAGTAGTAGTCGTAGTAGTAGTAGTAGTAGTAGTAGTAGTAGTAGTAGTAGTAGTAGTAGTAGTAGTAGTAGTAGTCGGAGTAGAAGTAGAAGTAGAAGTAGTAGTAGTAGTAGTAGTAGTAGCAGCAGTAGTAATTGGGTACAGTAGTAGTGGTAACACTG
>CAUYUJ010018449.1:402500-420000 GCA_963575745.1 Prorocentrum cordatum
ACTGGTACTATTGGTACTATTAGAAGTAGTAGTAGTAGCAGTACTACTACAACCACTAGTACGTACGACTACTACCACTACTACTAGTACTATTTCTACCCAACACTACTGCTACTACTACTAGTACTACAACTACTACCGCTACTTCTACTACGGCAACTACTACTACTACTACTACTACTGCTATTACTTTTTAGTACTACTACTACTACGACTACTACTACTACTACCATTATGACCCTTGCTGCTACTACTACTAGCACTACGACTATTATGATTACTGCTACCACTTGTTTGCTACTACTACTGCTACTACTACCACTAGGACGGCCACTACTATCATTATTACTGGTATCATCATTACTACCACGATTACAACTACTATTGCTACAGGCTCTGCAACTATTACTGCTACTACTATTACTACCACGACTCGTATCAGTACTACTACTACTACTACCACTACTACTACTACTACTACTACTACTTCTACTACTACTACCACCACCACCACTACTACTACTACTACTACTACTACTACTACTACTACTACTACTACCACTACTATGGCTGCGACTACTATCACGATTACGACGAGTACACCAACAACTATCATTACTACTACAAGTACTGCTATTACTACGTCTAGTAGTAGTAGTAGTAGTAGTACCGCTATTGCTACTACTGCGGTTACGACCACTATTACTGCTATGATTACCACTACTACGAGTGCGACTACTACTATTGTCCGTGCAACTACGACTACGACCGCGACTACTACTACTACTACTACTACTACTACTACTACTACTACTACCACGACTACTGATATTACTACTACTACTGCTACTACTACTACTGCTACTATTGCTACTATTACTAGCATCACTGCTACTACTACTTCTGCTGCTACTGCTACTGCTACTACGACGACTACGACTACTATTACTACTGTTGCTGCTGCTCCTGCTGCTGCAGCTGCTGCTACTACGACTACCACTCCTAATGCAAGTGCTACTACGGCCACTATTGCTACTACTTCTGCTGCGGCTGCAGCTGCTACTGCTACTACTCCGATGATTTGTTTTCCGAAAACTGTTGCTACGACGATTGCCACGACTACTAGTACTACTACTACTACTACTACTACTACTACTACTAACACTGCCACTGCCACTACCACTCATATTACTACAACTACTACTACTCCAACTGCTACTACTACTAGAACTACTACGGCTACTACTACTAATACTACCACTACTACTACTACTACTACTATTACTCTTACTACTACTACTACTACTAGTACAACTACTACTACTACTACTACTACTACTACTACTACTACTGCTGCTACGGCCATTACTACTACTACGACGACGACTACTACTACTACGATTACTACTATTGTAGTTCTGATGACTACTGTTACTGCTACTACTTGTACTGCTATCACGACTCCGACTACTCGTTCCACCACTACTCTTAGTATTCCTACTTCTATCGTTATTGCTACTTTTACTGCTACTACTACGACTGCTGCTAATACTACTACTACTGCTACTGCTACTACTACTACTGTTACTGCTACGCGTACTACTACCAGTACTACTACTATCACTACTACTACCACTACCACTGGAATTGCATTTACCATTACTACTACGACTACCGCATCAGTACTGCGACTACTACCAAGAAGGCTACGACTACTGTTACTACTTCGGTTACTGCTAGTCCGATTTTTGCACTTCTACTACTACGACCACGACGGCTACTATTATTATTACTACCCCTACTACTACGACTGCTACGACTACTACTACCACTAATACGACGGTTACTCCTGCTACTATGACTATCACTGCGTTTACCAGCACCACTACGGCTGCCACTACCAATACTACTACTAGTGCTACTTCGATTTCTATTACTTCTACAGGTACTACTACTACTACTACTACTACTACTACTACTAATATGATTACTCTTTCTGCGACTACTGCTGCTACCACTATCACTACTAGTACTACTATTACTAATACTACGAGTGCTGTTATTACTACCGCTACTACGGCGATGACGACGGTTACTACTACGACTACTACAACTACGACGGCTACTACGAGTACCACAACTACTACTACTACTACTACTACTACTACTACGACTACTACTACTACTACCACCACTACGGTTACTATAACCACAGCTACGACTCTTACTGCGACTATTAGTACTACTACTTCTAATAGTAGCACTACTACTACTGCTACTACAACCAGTACCACTACTACTACTACTACGACTACTACTACGACGACGACGGCCACTGCGACGGCTACTAGTATTAATACTGGTACTAATATTACTAGTAGTAGTGGTGCTACGACTAGTACGACTACGACTAGTACTATTAGTATGACGACTACCATTTCTATTAATACTGTCCGTTCTTCCACTACTACTACTACTACTACTACTACGATTAGTACTACTACAACTACTACTACTACTACTACTGCTACGACTACTACTACTACTACTGCTACTTCTACGACGAGTACACCGACAACTACTACCACCATTCCGACTATTGCCACATTTTTCTACCACTATTATCATGTTACGGTTGTTGATTCTTAGTTGTACTACGACTATTATTAGTATGATTACGGCTACTAGCATTACTCTTGCTACTATTGCTACTACTGCCACTATTACTACTTCCACGACAACCGCTACTATCACGAATGCTACTACTACTACTACTACTACTACTACTACTACTACTATTACTACTACTACTACTACTGCTACTACTACTACTACTACTGCCACCTACTACTACTACGACTACTACTGATATTACTACAACTAATTTTATTTTTACCACTACCACCACGACTAGTACTACATGTATTGCTATCATTACAACAACGATTACTACCACTACGACTGCTACTACAACAGCAACTATTACTACTACTACTACTACTACCACTATTACTACCACTACTACTATACTACTTACGATTTCTTCTACTGTAACTGCTGCGACTATTACTACTACTATTACTACTACTACTACTACTACTACTACTACTAATATTACTCCTACTGCTAATACTACTACGACGACTACTACTACTACTGCTACTACTACTACTACCACTACTACTACTAGTACTACTACTACTACTACTACTACTACTACTACTACTACTACTACCACTACCACTACTACTACTACTACTACTACTACTACTACTACTACTACTACTACTACTACTACTATTGATAGTAAGAAAATATTACCACTACCGCTACTACGACTAAGCAGTTGGCATTCGCAGTTGGTAGCCAACATGTGGCATTCACTGGAAGCACGGGTGCTGCTACCCATTGGAACTCTGCCAGGAATACTCAGGCGTGCAGCGTTGCGACGCCCAGCCCGGCGCCCAACCTACCGCCCAACCCAGCGCCGAACCCCACGCCGTAACCCGACGCCGTACCTGACGCCGTACCCGACACCATACCGGACGGCCTTCCCAACGGCGCACCCGACGGCCTTCCCAAACGCGTACCCGAAGGCATTCCCGACGCCTTACCCGACGGCATTCCCAGTGCCCTACCTGACGGCCTTCCCGATGCCGTTCCCGACGGCCTTACCGACACCCTTTTCGACGCCCAGCCCAACACCCAGCCCAACGTATCTTCTGGGTTTGCCGAAGCCGCATCCGAGGTTCCCGCTTGCGGCTGCCAGTGGTGATCCACATTTTCAGAACATCCATGGTGTGCGGTTCGATATGATGAAGCCTGTTACGCACATTATGATCAATTATTCCACGCGGGGATGTTAACAATATGATGTTTAGTATAGAACACTGCGCACGAATGTATTCCCAACTGAACGTCGTCGGGGTGTGGGTGGATGCAACAAACGCAGGGGGTTCCGGCTACAAGCGAAAGGTGGGGATCTCGAGGTGCAGGAGGAGGGAAAGTTGGCGAAAGCCGAATTGAATAGAGTCCCGGGCTCACAAAACACGGTTCTCAATTGTTGAACTTCTACGTCAAGCATTTTCGGCGCACTTGGCTTCCAGCTGGAGGATTGGTCGGAGAAGATGACACATGGGGGCCTCAATATCTACGGAGGTAAGTTGTCACCAAGCTTCTCTTCCCGAGCACCACGAAAGCTTTTTTAAAATGCACTAGAGAGCATTTCGTGCCGACCTCATCAAGAATTCCCCCCCCGCATCATACATGGCGGAACATCTGGTTTTGCGGGTGCCGAAGCAAGCCTCGCACGACGATGTGTTCATGTGGTGGCCGCGATTATCACTGAGTTGGTATTCTTTCTTGCCGCAAGTTACATTCAGTTTTCGTACATGCAGTGGCGCAAGTTTCAGCATTTCGTGTGCAGGGCCCTCTGTAAAGCACACCCAGCAGGCCGCAATTCGAGTGGAATGTGTGTACCGCTGTTCGTGCTATTCGCATCGGCCATGGTTTCGCTCCGGAGCCAAACCAATAAACAAACATGCGGACGTTTTCTCATTCGGCGGTTCGGCATTGGGCGAAATGGGGGGGAGGGGAGGTCTGTCTCCGGACCTTTGATTAGCGCGACTGTTTGAAACAATGCTTCATTGGGGACACCGTAAGTGGGAAACAGATCGGGGAGTATCATGGAGGGACCCCCACGGGGAATCGCATGGGGAATCCTATGGGGAATATATGGAATCCGATGAGTGAGTCCTATGGGGGAATCATTTCGGGAGTCCTGCGGAGGAATCGCGCGGGGGTAGTCCCAGTGCAAATCCCATGGGCACATCCTACGGGGAAGGCGAATCAATTTGGCAATGTAATAGTACCAGCACTGGTAAACAGCTACCAAGCAGCCCGCGCTTACTCCGCCTGCTTGAGACAGGCGTCGAAACAGCCAGGATCTGCCCCATAGGTAGGGGGCGGGCGATGGCCCGCGCCGATCGGCAAAACAATGAACAAGACCACGGGTCCTATGACAAGCGAGCGTCACGCGCGGTGGAATAATTGATTGTGTTGGCAATTACTTCATGTCACAGGCGTCGTCAGAGCTGTCTATCCTGTACCATCGCGACAGGCATGGCTGACGTTGCGCGTCAATCATATGCTTGCCAAATTCTGGCTCAACACTCGGGTTACTTTCGCAACATCGGTCGTTGTGACAATGCATCATCCTGCCTGGAATGGCAACCTCTGGATGGTTCAACGCCCTCAGTGCCATTGCGCGCGGCAGTCGACTTACGTTGGCTTTCGCAAGAGGCATCATCCTACAAGTCAGTTCCCCATGCTTGAAGAGCCGTAGAATGTAACTGTTCGCCCTGCCTCGCGCTCTCTCTCTCTCTCTCTCTCTCTCTCTCGCTCTTGTTGTTTTGTTTTCTCTCTCTCTTTCTTTCTTTCTTTCTCTTTTTTTTTTTTTTCTCTCTCTCTCTCTCTCTCTCTCTCTCTTCCCCCTCCTCTCTCCTATGTGTTGTTTCTCTCTCTCTCTCTCTGTCTCTCTCCATCTCTCTCTCTCTCTCTCTCCCTTCTCTCTTTCTCTTTTTTGTTAAAAAAGTCTCTCTCTCTATCCCTCTTTGTCGCTATCTCTCTTTCTTTATGTTTCGCTTTCTCTCTCTCTCTCTCTCTCTCTCTTTTTTTCTCTATCCCTCTGTCGCTCTCTCTCTTTCTGTCTTTCTCTCTCTCTCTCTCTCTCTCTCTCCCTCTTTCTTTTTTTTGGTTCTCTCTCTCTCTCTCTCTCCCTCTCTTTCTCTCTCTCTCTTTTTTTTCTTTCTCTCTCTCTCTCTCTCTCTCTCTCTCTTTCTCTCTCTCTCTCTCTCTCTCTCTTTCTCTTTCTTTTCTTGTGGCGGCGGCCTCCGTCGCCGCGCCACTGAAGCACTCCGTGCGGGGGCGTTTCGAGCGCCGCCTGGAAGGCCCGCGCATGTGATACCACTTGGGGCGATCTTGGGCTCCTGCTGGGCAGGTTGCGAGGCCCCTCGTAGCCGTCGCGTTCCGTCTCGAGGTGCGATGATTCATGGGGCTGTCGGCGCGCGAAGGTTGACCGCGACGGCCGCTAGATTTTGGCTCGAGGGCGCGAAACATTCGAGCACGGAGATTAAATTGTCGATTGGGTTACGGCCAGCGCCTGCTCGCCGGAGGAGAACACTCGCGCGTATTATTGCCATTGCTCTTCTTGTCGTTGGTCTCGTTTATGTTGAGGCGTGCTGCGATATAGCCGGGGCAACCCACCCCGCGCCAGGGCGAAGCCGCAAAAAAGGCACGCCCTGGAATTGGGGGGTCGGATTTAGAGACTGGAATGCAGGATTTGTTTCGGAAGTTCACTTCGTCTGGTTCAGCGGGTGGCTGCTTTGGGAAATATCGTCATTTTGGTTGACCTCGTCGTCGACGACTCGCGCGATCGGCGAACAATTTGATCGGCGACGTCAGTGAGCGATGGCGGGCGCCCGACTACGGTGGAGCTGGCAAAGAAAGGCGCGGGGCGATGAGCGACTCGGAACTTCCTGGCGACGCCGATGCATAGTTTCATCCCGTCGGGGGGGGAATCCAAGAAGCGCGAGTCTGAAGAACTTGCGGAATCTGGAATAATAGACGATGGCAACAGGGGCGCAGGGCCCGAGGGCGAAGGGGCGAATGATGCTGGCCAAACCCAGCCCAAGGCGCGCGCAGGAGCTTGCGATAACGTCGAACCTGGAGACGCAGGACACGCAGTGGAAGCCGGAGGCCAGGAGAGCGACGGACGGGAGGGCCCGCTTGAACGACGGCCCCGGGATATGCGGGGAGCGAAGAGATCGGAAACCCGTCAGGTGTTCCGGGAGAGCAAGCCGAGCATTGCGACGATGACAATCCGAAGGGGGTGAGTGATAAATTTAAAGATCCGACGTTCGTCGGAGCGGTCCGCGAGGGATTCGTGCCAGAACCGGCGAGGATGAAATGGAACCGCCGCTTGCACTGGAGACGCAATGACGGCGCGTTCCCACGAGGTAGAGGGGGCCCGGGGGCCCAGAAGAAGAACGCCAAGCTTTGCGAGCTCGCGACGACGACCCTTCACGGACGAGATAGGGCCAGGGACCCCCGGAAGTTAGAGAGGGGGGCCGCCGAAAGGCTTGGGGGCGGAGGAACGCGCGGCGGAACGGGAGGTCGCGATATTGAAGGCGCAGACAGATGCCAGGCAGCTGGATAGTTCAGAGGCGATGGGATCGACCGGGGCCATCGGGCCCGGCCGTTCATGGACAGAGCGCGGCGATGAGCAGATCGAATCGGCTGCTGAGTCCGCGGATCGGATCGGGGGCTTCGAGAACGAGCTCGAAGGGGCCCTCGACGAGGTGCGGGCGCCGGCGTTCCCCGACACCTTCGCCGCCGAGTGCGCCCCGATCGCTCGCGCGAAGAAGGCGGCCTTTATGGGGGCCCATTCCGTCGCGGGACTGAACCGCGATAGCTCCGCGAAGGCGGGCGCCCTGAAGAAACGCCGAGAGGAGCGGCCCAGGGGCGGGTCGGACCAGGCGACGCGGTCGCTCGCGACCAGGCGCGCGAATCGCTGATGCCGGCTTGCGAAGCGGCAGGCTCTGAAGAGCTAAGGGCTGGAATCTTCGGGGGGGGGGGATCGTTTGGGGGCGGCCGGCGGGGGCCCTCCGGGACCGCCTTTCGACGCGCGACGGAACGCGAGCGCGGGCGCGCTCTGCGCTGCCCCCCAAGACGGCGAGGCGCGCGCCGGAGCGGGCCCTGCGTCGCCGCGGAGGCCGAGCGAGAGGCAGGCCGCCACAGGACCTTCCCGCGTGGGGGGGGCGCTCCTGCATGGGGGGCTTGCCAATGATCCTTGGCAGAACGGCGCCGAGAAGCTGTCCGCGGAAGCCTCCGGCACTCGCGAGCGACCCGGCGCCGGGTGGGAGAGGTGCGCTCAGCGAACGGCGGCTCGACCGTCAGCGGCCGCGGGAACGCGAGCGGCCGCGGCCGACGTGGGGGTGGGCTTCCAAGGAGCACCCCCAGGTGGCAGCACGGCTCGCGCAAGGGCCAGCGAGGGCCACGCGCTGGCAGTGCGTGAGATCAGAAGCGAGCGCTCGGGGGGCGAGGCGTCGGCCGGGAAGGGCCGCCGCGCATCGCATAGCATGGGGCCAGTTTTTGATTGGGTCTGGCGCGGTAAATGTTCGAGTGGCCACGTGGAAGGGATCGAGCTTCGCGCGCGTCGCGCCTTTCTGATGATTCAATCTCATCGGGGGGGGGGGGGGGGGGGGCGTCGTCGGGCGACGTCCCAGCCGCGTGCCATGAACGCTCAGGAGGCGACGGTTGATGCCCGCCGCCCTTTTGCGACGCCGCCCCGAGTGCCCCGGCCCAGGATGCTTGCGATCGAGGATCGTTGAGGAAGGCCGTCTGGTCTCCGAGAACGGCCAGTCAGCGCGGCGATCAGCGCGCAGACAGATCTGGGGGGGGACGAGAGAGAGAGAGAGAGAGAGAGAGAAAGAGGGAGAGAGAGAGAGAGAGAGAGAGAGAGAGAGAGAGAGAGAGAGAGAGAGAGAGAGAAAGAGAGAGCCGAGGGCCGAGGGCCAAGGGCCGAGGGCCGAGGGCCACATCTGCCGTCCCGAGGGCATGTTTACTGAGCCGCCGTCGGACGCTTGTGCCATGCATTCCTGCCGTCGGAGTGTTAGGAGAAATCGAATGGCCCAGTCTTATGTGAGAGAGGAAAGTGGTACTGATGGATCAAGGTCATGCGATCAACCGGGAGACGATCCACTTCTTCCAAGGCCGATCCGACCCCGCGTGCTGGGGGGCATGCGGCGAGAGGGGCACCTTTGTTCTGCGGTGGTTGCGCTTCGAGAAGATGGCGCGGCGCGGAGCTAGACTACTCTGCCGTCTGATGGGAACAGGTTGGAGCGATGGGGATAAGCTTTGCGAGAACGTGCTGAGCGAGTCGAAATGCGTTATATGTCACGTGCTTTTAGTGGGCGGCGCCCAGATTGCTCGGGGCTTCACCCGCGTTCTCGATGCGCGGAGAGTCGCGCGTCCGAGCGCGCCGGCGCAAGGGGGCCGCGCGAGACAGGGGCGGGCCGCCGCGTCCAGCGGGATTGGCGGACGCGAAGAAGAGAACCCTGCTAGGCACGAAGAAAGAGCTAGGACTGTTCGGCGGGGCCGTTCCAGGCCGCCTCCACGCGCGCCCAGGCGGGAGGATTCAGCGCGCCGACTAGCAGTCGCCGGCGGAAGAAGAGACGGTCTGATCGAAAGGAGGGAGAGCGCGCTACGCGGACGCAGCTTGCCTGGCCAGGAAACGAGGAATGGCGGGCAAGAGCGGGAACGTGAACAGCTGCGCATTGAGCTCTGCGCTGTCTTCTTCGACTGGAGGAGTTGAATACCCGAGCGGGTCGACGGTCCTTTTCGGCGAGCCAGCAGGCGCCGGTGTCCGAGTTTACGGGGCTGGCTCGAGCCGCGAGCCGAGCCGGGGCCATCGTCCGCCGACCGGACTCGCTTGAGGCAGACGTGGAGGCGGGGCCACCCGACCGAAGAGGATCCGCGATCGAGCGGAGCTAAAGAGCCTGCTGCTTCCGTCTCTGACGGCGAACGACAGGGCAAGTAGTCTGGTCGGGAGCGACGCAGAAGCGCTGGCCGTGCTGAGCGGGACCAGACCCATGACGCGGAGGACGCCATCCTCCGCAGCGCAGGAGCAGGGGCCGAGCAGCGCTGCTCGGCCCCCCCTTTAGGAGCCCCCGGTGGCGCCTGCGCGAGCAGGGGCGAGAGCCGACGCGGCGCTGAAGGAGAAGGAGTTCAGTGCCGAACGGTCATGCGAGGACGCAGCGGAAATTATCCGGGAGCTTGTCATGGAATCGGGGCCCAGTGGGTGCGGGGCCTCGAAGGAAAGCGGCCAGCTCCGCGTTTGGTCGACTGCGGGGTTTCCTTGATCGGGAGCGCACGCAGAAGCAGGGGAGACATTTGACACCGACAAGAGAGGGGCTACCCATGCGAAGGCGTTTTTCGCCCCTACCTAATTGGTGGTCGGCTCAGCGAACAGGGCGGTCGCGAGCCGTGGGAACCAACAGCTTTCTTGCCTGCCCCATTTGGGTCCAAGGAGCGCGGAGGCCACGGACAAGACGCCCAGCGCGGTATGGGCTCTGGGAGAGGCTTCTATCTTGAGCATGGGGAAGATGGCCTGACATGGGAGAGGCCTTAAACAGGTCATTCATGACGACGATGACGAGACATTGGGTCGAGAAGGACCGCCAGCCTTTGCATTGCGCGCCCGGCTCCCGGCCTATGGAGGCCCGAGCGGGCGCCGCGCGCTGTTTTTGCGCGGCGTGCGTCCTGGGGTGCAGTATAGGACCTGCTTGGCCCTGCTGCCCGCCGTGTTGTTCCGAGGATTTGTCCTAGCAGTGCCGGCAGCCTGCCCCAGTGACCCGCCTGCGAGGAGCAGTCGCGCCCTCGAGGCTGGCTCGGCGTTGATGCCCTCTTCTCTATCGTGGAGCGGTGGGGTGGAGCGGCGGGGGCGGCTGACGCTGCTGCAATGGGGTCGCCGTCGCGCGAAGGTCGACGACGACCGCTGGATTTTGGCTCGAGGACGCCACGCGTCCGAGAGCGGACGTTGAACTGTTGATGGGATTGCGGCGAGCGCCCGCCCGCCAGATTTATTGTCAGATTTTCTTGTCGCTGATTTTGTTAGCGTTGAGGTATAAACGTGGATTTATACCCCTGAGCAGGGCGGAACCGCCAAGGCTCGCCCTAGAAGGTAGGGCTTCGGACTTAGGGACTGGAATGAAGGATTTGCTTCAGAAGACCACTTAGTCTGATTCGCTTGGGCCGTTTGGGGGCCCTTTTGGAGACCTCTTCGGTTTTCTTGGGGCGATGTTGGGGGCTTTTTGGGCCGTCTTGAAACGTCGGGAAGCAGAAAAATACGAAAACACCAAAACCTTGCAATAAAGCCGACGGACAATGAATGAGTTCTGATTTTTGGCCCCTCAGGAGGCCCTCTTGGGCCGTTTTGGGGCCCTGTTGTAGGCCTCTTGGGCCGTCTTGGGGGCCGTCTTGGGCGATTCGGAACGATCGTCCGGCGATCTAAGGCCTTTTTGGACCGTTTCGGGGGCCTCTTGGAGTATTCTGGGCCTGTCTCGGTGTCGTCTCGGGACAAAACAAGTCAGGCGAGAAAATGCCCCAGATCCGATGGGAACCGCGGGAAACCCGAGAGATTTGAAAACTGCGGGCCCGGGTTCAGGATTGACGGCTGAAGCTTTTGGGACTGAGGTTTAAGTCAAGGGCATAGAAAACGCCCCTACCCTGGTTTACGAGGCGTTGTGCGCTTGAACTCCTGTGGGTTGGCAGGGTGATTCCTGCGTGATGTGCCGCGTCCTGGCGGCTCTAGGCTTTTGGGGTTCCCAGGAGGTTTACAGACCACGCACTTGTAACCCAGGGTAGGGTCGTTTTTGTTCATCCCTCAATTAAGGGATTGAGCAAAATATTCGAAGACACGCCCACGCCGTGCCCAGTGGCAACGTTTAGCTATCTCGCGTTCTTTCCCTCCTGACGCGGGCAAGGGCGCGTCCAGCGTGTGTGGCCGTCCCGACTGTGCAGGGCGCGCCCCTCGGGAGTGCTGGAGTTATATTCTTGGAATCCGGCTCAAGGACTGCATCCCTCGTTGCGAAACTCAGTTCTGGCATTGCCGTTCCCTGCATGCCATGGAGCCGACAAGATGTTTATCGCATGTGTCGAGTGTGTTGTTGGTTGCTCGCGTTGTGCTGGCCAGTCCCTTCAGCGCGGGCAGGGAGGCACACGCCCTTCAGCGTTTCGGCCCAGCGGCATGGTGTGAGGCCGATGCCCGGGCGGGGGGTTCAACCGGGTGCCTTGGGCGCTGCCGCATCCGAAGAAGCAGTTTGTGAGTTGCATGATGTCGTTCGTGGAGGATTCGTTCGTGTGTTCGCAGGGGTGTTTCCACGCCTCCAGTTCTCATTGTGCGTGGCAGCAGTGGGCCGTTGACAGGGGATCATGTGCGCCTATGAGAGGAACTGACTTCCATGCGTTGCTACCTCAGGATCGCCATCGATGCATGCGCCAGCTCTGTAGGCCTCACCGCAATCATGTAAAAGACGGTGTGCACCAGGCCATGTACACACTAATGCATCATGATGCGTCTTGGCCGAAACCTGTTCAGTTACATCTACAATGACGCAATAGGTTCTGAGAGTCATTCGTATGAAACTCTCTGCTAGCATTCAGGGCCATCTTGCAAAACAAACGACGGCTGCCTGCGCGCATTGTTTTGTGCTCTTGCTGCTCCCTTCTCGTAACGTGTGTGGTCCTCTGCTTGAGCGCAGCTGCCATTTACGCGCATGCTGTTGTTCCCATGAACGCCATGGGCAGGTATCACGGCGGGAAGCCTGACGATATCACCGTGTTGGTGGCTAGAGTCGTCAGGCAATTTAGCGCGCCTTTTGATCATTTTGTGTTTTTCCGTGCCCCAGGATGGTTTCTTTGGGTGTGAGTTCTGCCAGACTGCTCAATTCGCGCAGTGCGCTCTGCGAATTGAGTTCGGTAGGGAGAGGGAGGTAGAGAGAGAGAGGGAGGCAGAAGAGGGAGGGATGAGAGGGAGAGACGACTGGGTACATTGGACGGCTTCGTTGATGGCCGTTTGACATCCAGCTCCTGCGCAGGATATGATATACAGTACCTTCTTTTCGGGGGCGATGGATGACAATCAGATCCAGGTTTGGCAGTTCTAGCCGAAGTGGATGCCGTCATACTTCTATCCTCCTCCTCGCCTTGATGTTTCCGGTCGCATCCCCCTCGCCCCACCTCCTGGCGCCCGCGTCCCACGTGCCTTTTCATTACACTCTCTCGGAGCCGCACAGGGTTGGCAAGTGGCCCGTGCGCTTGTGGCAGACCGTGCACCCGTCGTCCTGACAGCACGGCCCTCACCGACGCCAGCCCCAATCGTTTCGGCGGTGGACAGACCTCCTACCCTGACACGTCGATTAAGGAATTGGCCGTTTTCGGTTCGCGAGAGGGTGCGGGTCCAGGTCCGTCGGTTTGGGTCCCAGGCCGTTTTCACTAAAGGGTGGTTTACTAAATGGAAATTTGTCCACCGCCGGTCAGAGCGGTCGTGGTGTTTCTAGTTCATGTTTATGCAGTTGTGTCTTCCTCCATGGTTGGTGCGGATTGAACCTCCTTCGTCCTGCGGCGTGGCTTCGAAATCGCACCCACTGCAGAGACAATGGCACTGCCGCCACGGCAGGTGAGCCTCCTCCCAGAGATCCTCGCAAATCTGGCATTACTCTAGACTGCACGTTTTCGCGAAGATGTAGCCATCACTTCTCACGCTCTCTCTCTCTCTCTCTCGTTTTCTCCTCTTATATATATATCCATATATATATATATATATATTTCTCTCTCTCTCTCTCCCTCTCTCTCTCTCTGCTCAAGGAAGCTGGATACACTCCAGCGGCTTTTGCGAGAGCTGGATACACACGCGGATGGCCGCATGTCTCTCTGGCGCCCAGGCCTCGTTTGGTTGGGCCCGCTGGCTCTGAGCGTGCGTCTTCAGCAAGGCGGCCTCGCATGTCCCGCATTGGACTCCAGCCACGTGTGCTTCTGGCTTCCATTGGTGCTCTCCTCGAGCGGGGCTGGGACGAGGACGAATCCGTTCCAGAGCGTCCAGCAACGCTCTCTGAGCGTTGCAGAGCTCTCTGAGAAGGCCGCGACGCCCGAAACATCTTCCAGAGCCGGCCCATCTCAGAAATTCTCGATATAAGATTCTCATTCGAATTTACCTTCGTCCTGGCTTCGTCTCAATACTTCGTCTCGTCTGCTCTTCGCATCTTTATCCTGCCGTGATCGCGTTGGCAGCCCGACGGAGGGATCGTGCCGGAAGAGCGCGTGTTGGCAGAGTGGCCAGCAGGAAAAGAAGGTCGCCAGGCAGCACTGTATTCACCCCAGAGGCCCTCACAACACGTGTCTATCTATCTATCTATCGCCAAAGCGAGTGAGGAGGAGTTGGTGCTTAGTGGGCCCAGGAAAGCACAGGGCCATTTTTGTTACCAGTTCCGTTTTGTCTTTTTGTTGCCAGTTCCGGCGCAGTGTTTTTGTTTCTGTTCCATTGCAGTTTATGTTGCCGTTTCCGGCTCTGGTTCCAATCCCGGAGCCGTCTTTTTGCCGTTTCTGGTCGCCCGTTTCTTTTTGCTTCCATTTTCAAGAGACACTGTTTCGGGAATGGTGAACAACAATTGCTTTTCTGGGGCCCCCTGCGGGTTTGGATAAGAAGATGAAATTCGAAGAGAAGGGTACATGGGTGACTTGCCCATGGCATTCCTGCACATGTGTGCGTACAAGCGAGCGTGAGGTTAGCTTAAATGTCTGCCAGTGCCCCTGCCTGAGTTGCGACGATTGCGTTTGGAGCGGTCGACGAGGTGAAGTGGGCTCCTGTTCGCTTTGCGCTCCCTCTGCAGGCATGGCGCCGATGGTACTGGCAGCACTGAAGCTGGACGGGTTCCATTGTAAGCTGCAAGGGCTAGGGTTGAGTGTGTGCTGTTTGATCTGTGTGGTGAATTTTGGTGGGGCAGCAGGCTCGGAGGGTAATGAACCGCTATTGTCACGTCGGCGAATGCGTTCTTGTCACGCCCAACCCGATGTCTCATCTTACATCGATGATCGACTTATCGAGCAAGCGAGATATCCACAGATTCGAAGAGAAGGGTCACATATGCACTCGCGTCCGACCATGTGTCCTTGCACATGCGCACATACTCATGACATACACGTAATTATTTGGGCGACCCTTGGCGGCTGCGTACGCGCACGTAGGCGAATACTGAGTGAGTAAGGCATGGGAGTGCATGGCGGTTGTGTTCGCGTTTTGTGCTCTTTGGTGTTTAAGCTCAGCAACTCCAGCTGCGTGCCAGGCGTGTGGACGCACTCCTTCAGACCACGGGCAGCAATTTTGACCCTGCTCATTGGTGTGGTCAAAGTCGAGCGGCGTCCTCCATTTTGCATCGCGAATGGGATGACTGCTCCAGAAAATGCTGCTCACGCGGCACGATTCGTCGCACATCGCCGTCGAATGCATTCTGCCTGGTGCTGCGTCCGGTATCTGGCGAAGCCCGCCCCCGCCGCCACGATCCTCTCTGGGCTTCGGCAGCCGCATGGCGAGGCCATCCCGAATGCTTCGACGCGGCGGCAATCCCAGCGCGGGCGTTCAAGGCTGAACGCGGCTGGTGGCCCCGAGCCGGCCAGCATCGAACGATCTGCGCTGTCGGGAAGCCGCGAAGCGCTCAAGGTTTCACGATCCACGCGGTGTTAGGAGCCAGCGCCGAAGTCGCCCCGACACGAACTGGTCGTAGGCGTTCGGTGCTAGCCAAAGGGTGAGGAAGAGAGAGAGATAGAGATAGCCGGAAGAAGAAGAAGAAGAGGAAGTGATCATCGCAGTCGTCGACTGATTTCTCTTGCCGAGTGATGATGCCGCCCGGTGTCGTTGCACCGCGACGATGAGAGTGAGCAAGGCACATTCAGCATATTGTGTTAGCAGCAAGCAGCGTAGCGTACCTAGTATTTGGCAGTTTTCCACTTCATTTCACTTTCACTGCTGCGCTGATAATACAGCGCTACCGGGTGCTTCCCCTGTCTCGCTGGCGCAGCGCAGTCACTGGACAGCCTCCACTTGGCAGTCGCTTCCTGCAGGGTAGTTGTCGGGCATCCTGGCTTCAGCTACACTGAGCATCGCATCCGCGTTGGCGCTTCCATGCCTGCAGCGCTGAACGGTGCGTGCTCGCATTGGCCCATGCACCCCGTTCCCACACCTCCGAATCGCGCAGGTGCCGCGTTATCGCAGTCGTTAGACAGCAAATCACGGAATTTTCCGCTCGTCTTGGATTGAATGTACATCGGCGAATCGTGCCCTCTCTAGCACCTAATAGCGCCCAGCAACATTCAAATAGCGTTCAAATAGCGCCCAACAGCGACCAATAGCGCCCAACAGCGCCGTTTTAGGGAGATGCATCCTGTCCGCTTTGCTCGCGATTGGGAGCGCTGTTGGGCGACATGGGGACGGCAAAAGGCTTGAGTGGGTTGCTTTCTAACCTTCCCGCGCCTCCGAATCGTGTAGGTGCCGCGGTACGGTCGGACCAAGATACATGATCGAGGTCGGTTCAGGAAGGGTACCCTACTGTTCCTCGTGCTTATTGGATGCTCTTGTGCATCCTGGGGGAGGGTACCCTCGAATCTTCTTCACTTTGGCTGGCGGAGGGCTTCATGTACTTGGAGGATGTGATTATGTCCTATGTCCGACCGTAAGCATAAACTTGCGGAGCCCCGCGCGAATTTCTTGGATCGGCGCTGGACCCCATGAGGCCCTCCGCTCCCTTGCTCACGAGCCTCTCCGAGGAAGAGGGGAGACCTCTGTCGTTCAAGAGACCTGCTCTGCTGTTCCCGACTCCTGGCCACCTCGGAGATCTCCCAGTGGACCAGGGGAGGCCTCCTCAGAGACTCCACAAAGGACCAGGGGAGGCCTCCCGGAGGTCTCGCCTGGTCCTGCGGGAGGTCTGGGGAAGCCTCCCGGAGGACCAGGGGAGGTCCAGGGGAGGTCCTCATCTGGCGGCCTCCCGGAGGACCAGGGGAGGTCCCCGGGAGCGCCCCTCTCCCTGGTCGGAGGTGTACTCGTCGGAAGGCCTCCCGGAGGGCCTTCGGCCTTCGGGGGAATCGGCAGCGGGGACGAGGGCGCCGCCAAGCTGGGCGCGGCCCTAGAAAGGGCAGCACCTCCATGCAGCGCCTCGACCTCTACGCGAACACGGTCTCGGGGACGAGGGCGCCGCCGCGCTGGCCGCAGCCCTGTAAAGGCCAGCACCTCCACGCAGCGCCTCGACCCTGGTCGGAGCCGCGTCGGGGGCGAGGGCGCCGCCGCCGCGCTGGCCGCGGCCCTATAAAAGGTCAGCACCCCCATGCAGCGCCTCGACCTTCGAGCGAGCGACATCGGGGGACGAGGGCGCCGCCAGGGTGGCTGCCGCCTGGGTCGAGCGAGTACGCCATCGTCTGTGCACGGTCTGACTTGATGTTGATGCAGATGCAGTTGCCAAGTTTCAGGCCGATGTAGGGGCCTCTCATTCGTGAACACCTGGACGAAACGGAGCGGAAACAGGCGACGGTCATGCAGGTGACCACTTGCTGAGTCCTGGACGTCGTCGTTGGAACGCTCGCCTGGCAGCCGCGCGCGGGCAGGCAAGACGGGCCAGCGTACTGCATCTCCGAACGCTTCTTCCCTGGTGCCCTGGACGTACCCGGCCTGTTTGACCGACCCCCCACAGGGCGAGCGAGTCAGGTTCCGGACGGAGATGGTGAGCTGGAGTGCTCCACCGCGTGCTGTCGAAGTACAGGCCATAAGTGCACGGACGGCCAGGCCAGGGAGGCAGAGCGCTGCAGAGAGGGAGATTTCGAGGATCTTGCCTGACCTTCTTCTCTCTCTCTTTTGACAACGCTAGTGGCACGCTTTGCCTGCTAGACGTGTTCCTCC
>CAUYUJ010018449.1:425000-515000 GCA_963575745.1 Prorocentrum cordatum
GGGGGCGCTGGTGAAGGAATGTGCCCAGGAGGCTGCAGACTCTGGAGGGTTCCTTATCTCATGATGGGGGCAGTGATATCAATGGCCAATCCACGATGGGAGTTCCACCGGCGACGCCGCCAGCATCGTGACGCTGAACGGCTCGTCCTGGGCGCAGACTCAGGCAGCGCTGAAGCAGCTGATGGAGGCCGGATGCTCGGACGACCTGATCCTGGTGCAGGAGACCAGGTTCGTCTCGGAGCGCGCCGCGGAGTCTGCCCGAGGCTGGTGTCGCCGCAACTGCCTCCAGGCTGCCTTCAGCCCGTGCTCCCGCACTGGAGCGAAGGCTCAGGAGGTGCCTTCGGGGGTGGCCATAGTGACGGCCAGCTTCCGTGGAGTGGCGATGATCGAGAATGTCTGGGGGGAGCTTGCCTCCAGGATCGTGGCTCGCAGAGTGGCATTCGGCGACCTGGTGGTGGTCGCGGTCAGCGTCTACCTGGAGCACACGACTCGCATGTCAGGGCTCAACCTGGAGACGCTGGGGTGTTTGCAGGAGTTCCTCAACAGCCAGCAGGAGCCCTACATCATCGGGGGCGACTGGAACATGGAGCCGAAGGAGCTCGCTGGATCCTGGTGGCCGCGGGCCATCGGCGGCGTGATCCTCAAGGCTTGTGGTGTCGGCGGCCTTGGTGGCTCTGGAGCCGAAGGTAGAGGTGATACGTCCCACCACGCTGCACCCCAACGTGCCCGTTCGGCTGTCCTTCGCTCGCCTGGGGGCCCTGGCGGAGGTCTGGGTGCTGCAGTCGCCTCGGCCCTTCGATCTCAGCATGGAGGTCACGGCCGAGGCGCGGGAGGAGGCGTTGCGGGTGGCCGACTCCATGCGCTGGGAGGCGCCGTTGTTGGACGAGAGCGGCTTGCCCGATGCGGCGGTCAAGGAGTTCTACGACGTGGCGGAGCGGCACCTCGCCGACACGCTGGGCTTGGGAGCTTCCAGTCACCAGAATTGTGGGCGTGCTCGTGGCGTCCGCCGAGTCAGGAAAGCTTTGAAGGACCTGCAGCGGACGGAAACGGCTCGGAAGGTGAGTCCGCTGACGCGGCACTGGATCTCCTTGGGGCGCCTGGCGCGGCAGCTGGCTGCAGCGGCGCAGCGGGAGGAGCCAGGGCACGCGCACTTGGCCTACATGCGTCACCTGGAAGCAGCGGCTGTCTCGTTGGTGCTGAGCTTCGTCCGGACGGGTTGCCTGATGTTCACCGTGTCGAACATGCGGCTGCTGCTAGAGGAAGGGCAGGCGTCCTCGAGTGCGGGCAGTTTCTTCCTGGAGGGCATCGAGGCGGCCACTGCCAACCGCGCCCGAGCCGACGCCCAGGCCACCCGCGCCCGCTGGCGCGGCGTCGTGGATGATGTGCTGGCGGCTGGCTGGCGTGGAGCGCATGCCGCCAGCAAGCCGCCCGCGGCCGAGGCCTGCGCGGTGATGGCGGAGGGCGTCCCCGAGTTCCCTCCCGTGCCGCTCGTCGGCCAAGCCGCCATGGAGCAGACCCTGCTGGAGTGGCGACGTCTTTGGGAGGACAGGAGAGGTGCCAGTGAGCCTGCAGGCGGCGGCGGCGCCAGGTCGGCCATCCCGCCCGCCGAGTGGGATGCTGTCATGGACCTGCCCGCGGTCGCGGCAGAGGAGGTGCTGGACGTCGCCGAGACCTTCCCCAAGCGGACGTCGCTCGGCTGGGACGCCTGCCGCCCTCGCCTGCTGCTGCTGCTGCTGGACGGCCCCTCGCGACGCGGGTGGCCGAGGTCATCGCGGCATGGGAACGTGACCCCAAGCCGGCTGGGCCCTTCACCGCCCTCATCGTCTTCTTCGGCAAGCCAGACGGAGGCAGGCGCCCGATCGGGCTGATGGCCTTCTGGCTGCGCCTCTGGGTGCGGATCCGCAGGAGGCGCTGTGCGGCCTGGGAAAGGGAGCAACATATTCCCGAGATCTGGGGCAATAGTGCGGGCACCTGCTGCGAGCGGGCTGCCTACTTGCACGCGACCTCTGCCTGGGCCTGGCCCGTGCGAAGGGCCTTGATGGCGGCTCGGTCTACTTTGACATCAGTAAGTTCTACAAGTGGATTGACCGTGACCTGCGCGAGACAGCGGCAGAGGCGAACGACTTCGGCGTCGGCCTGGTGCGGGCCAAGTGCGTCGCCAGCGATGGGCCCCGCCGCGCCACCGTCGACGGCGCGGTCGGCGAGGAGATCCACGCGGTCGGCTCGGTGATCGCGGGCTGCCAGTGCGCTGCGACTCTAGCCCTCTACGACCTGCTACTGCGAGGCCGCGCCCTCCTGCAGGTCTGCAGGGTTGCGGGCGTGATCGACGATGTGGCGGGCCACGGCATAGGCTCCAGGGGGATCCTTGCACGGCAGATCTCCCAGTTCGTGAACGGAGTGGTCCAGATGCTGGAGAAGAAGCGCTTGCCCATCAACTGGGGCAAGACCAAGGTCTTGGCCTCGTCTGTCTCGTTGCAGAGGGACCTGATGGTCCGGGCGAAGTGGCCCCTCCCTGCTGCTGCTTGTGTCTCGGGCCACCGCGATCTGGGGAGCGACGCCGCGGCTGGCGGCTATCGCCGCGTCGCCGCGCAGGTGGCCCGCGAGCTGGCGGCCCTTCGCCAAGCGGCTCGCTTCGCCCGCATCTTTGGGCCTGGGCTGCGGCAAGCCAGAGCAACGCGCGCGGGGCCGACGGCCGAGGCGCTCTGGGGCTCGGCGGTTGCTGGAGCGCGCCCTGGCAGGATGCGAGCGCCCAGGGTGGCGGCAGCCAAGAGCGCGGGGCGCTCAGCTTTGCGCTGCAGCGCGGGCCGCGAGGCTGGAGGCAGGACCCGCTGGTCATCGTGGCGGGCATGGCGTCCCAAGTCAGCTGCAGCGCGACCGGGTCGGGACAGGCCTGGCCTGCGGCGGTGAAGGCGTGACAGGATGACGCGGAGAAGCCGCAGCGCAGCCAGGGGCCTTGGGCGGCTGTCCGCGACCCGATCGGCGCCCTGGCGCCCGCCCTGCAGCGTATAGGGTGGCGACTCACCGCGGACGGCACGCGTCTCCGCGACGAGCTGGGCTGCGAGTTCGACGTCATCACTCTCTCGCCCTCGTTCCTGGCGGAGAGGGCCAGTGGGGCGACTCGGAAGGCGGCGGCCCGCGAGGAGGCTAGAGCCCGCCCTGTGTCGCTCTGGCCTTGGAGGCCGCCGCCCGCCTGGAAGCCCGTCAACGAGCGTCTGGGCCGAGCGGCGCCCGAGAGCTGGACTAGCCATCACAAAGGGCTGCCTGTGCTGGCTGGCATCGCTGGCGCACTGGCCGCAGGCGCGGCTGGCGCGGCACAAGGGGGACATCGGCCCGCAGTGCCTGCTGTGCCAGGCCGCAGAGGGCGCGGTCTACCACCGCCACTTCGAGTGCCCCGCCTGGCATGCATGGAGGAGAGATCGGGCCCGAGGCCCCACGTCGCCCCATGCCCACCTGTGGGCCAGAGTGGGAGACGCGGCAGAAGGGATGGTGGCGAAGCGCGTCCCTGCCCACACCTTGGCGGCGGCGGTCCTCAGGGGCGAGATCGCAGCCTTGGAGCGCGAGGGCAACATGATTGCCGACAAGCGAGCCAAGGAGGGCGCGGCGCTGCAGGCGCCATCCGACGAGCACCTCCTGGCGCTGGAAGGGCAGCAGGCACGCGCCCGAGAGGCCTGCCGCTTCGCAGCGGAGATCGAGGCCCACATGTCGGAACAAGGGTGCCGCGACTGCTGGCCGGCGAGGCCCTGGAGGACATCGGCCTGGGCTGCTTTGACGATGGCGCGTCGTGCGCGGCGGAAGCCAGCGCGGCGCGCGGCGGCGCGGAGCGCGCAGCGGCGGCTGGGTCAGCGGCGGCGCTCGCGGCTGCGGCGGCCTCCAGCGCGGCCCCCCGCTCGGCCAGCGCCCCCTCTGCCCCTGGAGGCGGCCGACCGACGGCCGCTCGTAAGCTCCCCGCGGCGGCCCCGCCCGTCAGCCCGCCCGATGCCCCGCTGGCGCCGGACGGCGTGACGGCGGGCGAGGCCCTGCGGCGGGTAGCCCGCAGGCTGCAGCAGGAGCGAGCGCGGGCCCCCGATGAGGCGCCGCAGCCCGCGGCCCAGGAGCCGAACCTGGCGGCCGGGGCGGAGAGCTTGCGACCCTGGGCGGTCCGCGGGCACCAGCTCTTGGAGGGCCAGGTGCTCAGCGAAACGAGACGGCAGAGCCTTTCCTCGTCTGCGCGGCGTGCTACAAGTACGCCAGGGCGCCGAGGATGGCCAGGCGTGGGCTTCGTGGCCAGTGCCACGGCGTGGAGCATCGGGCCACGAAGGGTTCGCGCGCCCAGGCGCGGCGCGACCTGGGCAAACGGGTCCTCCCAGGCGCGAAGGATGCGATCGGCGACCTCCTTCCGCCGACGGCGGCCAGCCACGAGGGCGCGCTGGGCGGCGCAGCTCAGAGTCGCCGACGGCGCCGAGCTGGTGGGAGGCGGCGGAGGCGATGCTGGCGTGCCCACGGGGGTCGGTGCCGCAGGCGCTTTGCTTTGCCCAGGCATGGGCGACGCGGCCCCTGGCCGCCGCCCAGGGCCCGCGCCGAGCGCGCCGCGGCGGCGCGCGGGGGCCGCGGGCCCCAGGAGGACGAGCGCAGCCTGTTTTGAGGCGCCCGCTCCTGGGGGCCCCGCCCGCGCCGTGCATGTCCAATGCAAACAAGGGCGCTTGCGCCCGCGAGGTCCAAAATGTCCTCACCGCATTCCTCCCTTCTCCTCGGACTGCCCCCCCCATGGGTAGCGAATCTCCTCCACAACGCCCTTCGGGGCGGGCTGGGACAACGAATCGTTCCAGAGCGTTCCGAAACGCTCTCAGAGAGTTCCGGAGCGTTCTGAGAAGGCCGCGGCGCCCGATGCATCCTCTAGAACCACCGGATCTCATATATACTTGATTCATTCAAGAGGCTTACGCCATTCCGCCGACCCCCAGAAGATACGGGGAGTCCACGGACAAGGCGTCGTGGGCTTCTTGGGCACTATCCAGGGATTCTTTTCTATGAGCTATTTGGGGGCCCGGCGGAGCCTCTTGAAGGCAGTTTTGGAAGATCTTGTGGCCCGTTTGGGAGGCCTCTCTTGGGCTTCTTGGGGGCCTCTTGAGGTTCTTTAGGCGGCCTCTTCCCCGATTCATCCCTGTCCGATGCTGTCCATGTCCTGGCCTCGTCGTCGTCGTCGTCGTCGTCGTCGTCGTCGTCGTCGTCGTCGTCGTCGTCGTGATTCCCGATGCATCCCTGCCCGATGCTGTCCCTGTCCTGGCCCCGTCGTGTCCTTCCCTCCCCGTGCCGCGGGAGCGCCGGCCCGCCCCGTGCCCCGCGGCACGCGCGCGCGGGCTCGCCGGCAGCTGCAAGAAGCCTCCGCCCCGCCGCGCGGGGGCGCCCCAACGATCGGGCCGGGCGAAGGGGGGATAGCAAAGGGGGGATTTGAGAATCAGCTCGCGTAGCTGATGTGCCCGGCGCCCCCCCGCGCCGGGAGGCGCCCATGTATCGAGGAGTGGGCCCGGCGGCGGGGCCTAAGCCAGCTGCATGCAGCAGATCTCGTAACCCCCCCTTTCCCGATCCCCCCCGTTTTCGTTCGGCCCGAAGCGAGGTGAGGTGAGTCAGCCTGGGGCAACGACACGGGGGGTGGACGGGCACAGGGGGGGGCGCATCGACTACCAATCGGACATTGATCACCGATGGGTGCCTGATATCCCAAACCTGCCCCGGAGCGCGCGTGTGCAAGATCGCGGATTTATCGCCGATCGATCGGCGACGCATCGCCGATTCCAGGTCGATGCAGTCCGCCCTATGCCAGTTCCCCCCCATCGTTGCCCATCAGTGAGGTGAGGCATGATGGAAAAGTGGACGCAGGTACAACGAATCGTCGCCTCCCAGGCAGATAAAGAAGATATGGGAAGTGATGGGGAAGACAAGCATCCAGAAAATATGGAAACTATGGGGGATCCTGGGATTTGTGTCTATTGATTTGAATGCTTCTGGGCCTCTTCAGTGAGGGCGAGCTGAATCTCAGCCTCGCCCTCGTCCTCCCTCCCCGTCTCCTTGTTTTCGAGGGGCATAACACTGCACAAAGATACACTTTTCAGAGCTCCACGCGGATCTCTTAGATCGGCGTTCGGCCCCCCTGGCGGCGTCTCCCTTGGCGCACTCCGCGCGCAGGTAGGGAAGGAGGGTTCCGCGGACCTCCACAAGTCTATGTTTATCCGGCTTGTTGCTTCTCTACTCCCTTGCCCCTTCCCTCCCCCTTGCGCCAGCGGGGTTACACGGAAGCTCTCTAGCGATCCCATCGTTTTGTTCCATGGCTGCCCTGTCTTCGGATGGTGCGCCATGATAGTATATTATAGGCTGGTCCCACCAACGGGTTCAGTCGCGCCAGAGCCACACATATTGCCATGGCGTGCCATCGTTTCTTTGCTGCGTGTGGGGTCGGTTGGGGGGCCGTGGGCATAGTTGCTCGAGCCATTTCTCCCTGCAAGCTGGGACATCTGCTGAAGCGGCGCGGATTGTTGGCCGAGCCCTTGTCCTAGCCATCGGCGCGGCGTCCAACCTGCTGGCGGCCTGGATCGCGAGGGCACCGCCGTGTCCACCGGCACCGACGTGCCCAGCGGCGCCCACCTGCCCAGCGGCGGCGTGCCCGAGTCTCTCGTGCGGGGAGGTGCACTGCCGGGCGTCGGAGCAGCCTCTGATTTGCCCCGCGGTGCAGCCGGCGGCCCAAGCGCCGCCGCCCCATCCGCAGTCTTCTCCGGCCTCCGCACCGGCACCGCTGCCGGTGGAACTCGCCACCGCGGGCTGGTACTGGAGCTGGGCGCCGCTGCTCCTCACTGACGTGCTGCTGGTCGGCTTTCAGGTCAGCCGTGGTCTCGTCAAGACGTTGTGCTGCCTGGTACGTCGTGAAGATGGCCAATAGAGTGGCGCCGCCCGCCGGCGTCCTGCCCTGGGCTTGGGTGCTGTATCGCGGCGAGCAACTGTGGCATCAGCGGAGAGTGGGGCAGGTTGGTGAGTCCTCCAGTGGGGGCCAGCGACCCGCTGCTCAGTGTTCTCATCTCGAGCCCAGATCACGACGTGCATGAGGAGTGCTACTCGGCGGGAGGCCCTGGCGGTCGTCTTCAGTCGGACGAGGCAGACGCTGCAAGGCGTGGGCCCGAACCTGCTGCACCGTTTCCGCCGTGAGCCGAACGCCCGGGAGGCGCAGGCGATCGGCGATGCGCTTGCTCAGGTGGCCGAAGACCTCTTCCTTGACCGCGAGCGTGCTGCTGGTCGCCCCGTGGTGATCCCTCCTGGCGGCGCCTACCTGGATTTCGACTTCACGGCGGCTGGGTTGGCCGCGGCAAGGGCGCTGGCGGCCGCCCCCCTTGGCCTGGGTAGCCGCCCCCGCCATCCCCGCAGCCCCCGCCCTCGCGGCGGCGCCCGCCGGCGGGCCCCCTCCTGCGGCTGGTGCCGCGGCGGCCCCCGCGCCCGCGCCGCGACCGGTCTGATCTCGGCTCTGGTGGAGACCGCCAGTGCGGGGAAGCGCTGAGAAATCTTGGCTTTCGACGGTTCCGAGAAGCTCGATAGCGACCCTGGCCTCATGCGGACCCCTGCAGTGGAGCTGGCCACGGGCGCGGCCTTCTCGTGGATCTCCTTCGGCGGCAGCGATCCCATCAGCATGGGCGGCGTCGACAATCCGACGCCGTCTACCAGATCGGGTTGCCGCAGTGGCTCCGGCGCTTCTTCTGCCCGCCTCGGCCCCGTGCTGGCGACGTGGGGCCAGCTGACCGACGGGGCGCCCGTCAAAGCGTCG
Organism: Prorocentrum cordatum; assembly: GCA_963575745.1. Taxonomy (NCBI): domain Eukaryota; class Dinophyceae; order Prorocentrales; family Prorocentraceae; genus Prorocentrum; species Prorocentrum cordatum. Next base: position 432,784 of record CAUYUJ010018449.1, read on the forward strand.
TGCTGGGTTGTGCACTGCTTCAGGCATCCGCCAATGGACTGGAGCATCAGCCCGTGGATCTGCCAGAGCTTGAACGAGGCGGTGACCGCTCTGGCCCTCCTGGGGCATTTTGGCCGTCGCCCGGCGGGCCAGCGACCTGCCCCTTCGATCGCTGAGGGGCCGGCGCGCGCGGCGCAAGCGGACAACTACATCGCGCTGTATCACCGCCTCGAGGAGGTCAGGGCCGCCACCGCCGGAGCTGCCCCTGCGCGCGGCCGCCCCTGGCGCGCCGACGCAGCGCGACGTCGGTCGCCCACGGCCTTGTTTCTGGATTTCCTTTCGCGGCCGGGCCGCTGCGTGCAGCTCGCGGCACACCTCCGCGTCGGAGCTGATGCAGGGGCGGGCTGCCCGAGCTTCCCAGGCCGAGGCTGCCCGCGATGGCCTGGAAGTGGTAGTTCCACTGCGCGCGCTCGACGGGGAAGAGGCGGCGGCCGACCGGCGTCCGCCAGCGCAGCTCCGCAACGAGGCTGGCCGGCCACGGGAAGGACGCCGAGCCCGCCGGCAGGATCTTGTCGAACACGCCAGTCACGGGCGGGGTCTGTCGCTCGAACATGGAGGACCGCGCGCCAGTAGCGCGCGTTGGCGGCGATCGCGAAGCCCCGCTGGCACATCGACTCCGCGATGAGACGCGCGACGGGCCACGGCTGCAGCAGGCGCGGCAGATCCGCGGCCGGGCGGAACCGCCAATTTGCAGCGCGAGCAGCGCGAGGCAGACGGCCCAGCCGAGCCCCCAGGTCGGGGCGGCTGAACGCAAGCGCCGCCATGAGCTCCCAGGCGTCGCTGCTCTCGCCTCCGTCCGGGAGTTCCCGGGAAAAGCAGCGCAAGGGCCTCTCCGCGACCGCCGCGCTCGTGCCGATGCTCCGCTGGGCCGCCCACTGAGCGAAGGCCAGCCGACGGCGCTCGCAGTCCGCGCGCGTCGGCGCCGACGCCGACTGCCCCCCCCAGGAAGGTCAAGCCCTGGCGCCTGGCGGTGGGGCGAATCTGGCCGGGATAGGAACCGCCGCGCCCTCCCGCGCCGGCCGACCGCTCGGCGGTCGCTCGCGGGCCCGAGCGGCCAGCGCGGGCATTCAGCAGAGCTGCCGCAAGCCTCTTGCGCCCCTGCGGCGGCGCAGCGCTGCTCGCCATGTGGCCCAGGTCCCGCAGGGTCAGCGGCGCGGCCGTCGCGCGCCCGCGCGGCCTGGAGAAACGTCTCCAGCCCTGTCTCGCGAGGCCGGGCCAGCGCCCTTGTGCTCGGGGGGGGGGGCGCCGACGCGCCGCGGCGCGCGCGGAGTCCAGGGCCAAGGCGCGCGCCCGGCGAAAGATCCTCAACGACGGGGGCATACGAGGACCTGCCCTTGAGCAAAGCTAGCAGCTAGCACCAGCACCGTCGAGTCGTTTGAGATGATGCGACGTTGAAGTTTCGAGGCGCTCTGAGACGATGCTTAAGGCGCAGTATCAGGGCCCCCCTCCAACGCCACCCGCGCCCCCCTCCTGCCCAACATTGAAATGGGACGCGATGCCGCCCCACAGCCCAGACGTCCTCGGGCACCTCCTCGGATTCTGCCTCCTCCCGGAAGCCGCCAATTACAAAATGATCACTTCCTGCCTTTGGCGGTTCCGAAGTGAACCCTGTCCGACCACGGACTGGAACGGAATCTGCCGCCCCGTGGCTGCTGCGAGGGCTGCTGGCTCACGACCATGTCAAGACGACGCAATGCCGTGACAGCCCCGGCTTGCTTGCTGTCCCTGGCGAGGGCCTGGCCCCGAGGAGCAACCTGTTGTTCCCCAGCCCGAGAAAACCTCCGTCTCTCGTTGAGGATCGACAGAAAATGAGCTCGGGGGGGAATGATGGGACTTCCCCGTGGCACCAGCGCCCCACCACGAGGCATCCACGCAGTGAACGGAGAGCGACGGCGGGCGCCCGGCATCTCGGAAGCACAAGGGCAGCAAAGAGCGGCACCACTGGAGCTCCCGCCTCACTGCCGGGGGTAGTCGCCGTCTCTCGCGGGCGCCATCGCGCATGACGTTGTAGACGGCGCCCAGGCATCTCAACAGCTCACGACGGATCGGCGCTCGCTGATGCCTAGCCAGAGGCACCACCGCGGCCGCGCGCTGAGGCCGATCGCGGGCATGTCCTGGTCAAAGCGCCAGCACAGCGCGTCGCCGCTCACCGAAGCCTCCGCAGGGTGCGCGGGGAGAGACGACGCGGCCTGTGGAGCTCGGGCAGCCCGCCCCTGCATCAGCTCCGACGCGGAGGTGCCAGCCGCGAGCTGCACGCAGCGGCCCGGCCGCGAAAGGAAATTCAGAAACAAGGCCGTGGGCGACCGACGTCGCGCTGCGTCGACACGCCAAGGGCGGCCGCGCGCAGGAGCAGCTTCACCGCCTGCCGCGCGCCCTTCAGCTCAGGGCCGTGCGGGGTTTCACCATGATTGGCGTCGCCCTGTCGGCCAGCTGGCAGCGTGGGCGATGCGCTCTGGGTCCGTGTTCAGCGGCTCCGGGAGGACGTCGTCGGCCTGGTGCATGGTGTTCAAGCGCGTGCTTTTGAGCTGGACATCAATCCCGATGCAGATTGTGACTTCCTGCTCCGTCGTGTTCGCAGATTGGGTCGAGGCTGGCTGCGCAGTCATCTTTTTGTTGCGAACTTGATCGCCATGCGCCGTGCCTCTCCGTGAGCCGTGAACGAGATGGGCCGAGCGGCCCGCCTCTTCCCCGTCGCGCGCAGTGGATTTACCACTTCAAGGCCATCGCGGGCAGCCTCGGCCTGGGGAGCTCGGGCAGCCCGCCCCTGCAGCAGCTCCGACGCGGAGGCGCCGGCCGCGAGCTGCACGCAGCGGCCCGGCCGTCAAAGGACATCCAGGAACAAGCACGCTGGGCGACCGACGCCGCGCTGCGTCGACGCGCCAAGGGCGGCCGCGCGCAGGGGCAGCTTCACCGCCTGCCGCGCGCCCTTCAGCTCGGCGCCGAGCGGGGTTTCACAATGCTTGGCGTCGACCGGTCGGCCAGCTGGCAGCGTGGGCGAAGCGCTCTGGGTCCGGTGTTTTCCTGGAGGTGTTCAGCGGCTCCGGGCGGACGTCTTCGGCCTGGCGCATGGCGTTCAAGGCGCAGCGCGCTTCTGCTGAGCTGGACATCAATCCCGATGCAGATTGTGACTTCCTGCTCCGTCGTGTTCGCAGATTGAGTCGAGGCTGGCTGCGCAGTCATCTCATTGTTGCGAACTTGATCGCTATGCGCCTTGCCCCTCCGTGAGCCGTGAACGAGATGGGCCGAACGGCCCGCCTCGCGCGCAGTGGATTTACCACTTCAAGGCCATCGCGGGCAGCCTCGGCCCGGGGAGCTCGGGCAGCCCGCCCCTGCATCAGCTCCGACGCGGAGGTGCCAGCCGCGAGCTGCACGCGGAGGCCCGGCCGCTAAAGGACATCCAGAAACGAGGCCGCTGGGCGACCGACGCCGCGCTGCGTCGACACGCCGAGGGCGGCCTCGCGCAGGAGCAGATTCACCGCCTGCCGCGCGCCCTTCTGCTCAGGGCCGAGCGGGCTTTCACCATGATTGGCGTCGCCCGGTCGGCCAGCTGGCAGCGTGGGCGATAAGCGCTCTGGGTCCGGTGTTTTCCTGGAGGTGTTCAGCGGCTCCGGGAAGACGTCGTCGGCTTGGTTCATGGTGTTCATGTGCGTGCCTTTGAGCTGGACATCATTCGCGATGCTGCAGATTGTGACTTCCTGCTCCGTCGTGTTCGCAGATTGGTTCGAGGCTGGCTGCGCAGTCGTCTCATTGTTGTGAACTTGATCGCCGCGCCTTGCCTCTCCGTGAGCCGCGCGCGAGATGGGCCGAACGGTCCGCCTCTTCCCGTCGCGAGTGCAGTCGATTAACCAATTCAAGGCCATCGCGGGCAGCCTCGGCCCGGGGAGCTCGGGCAGCCCGCCCCTGCATCAGCTCCGACGCGGAAGTGCCAGCCGCGAGCTGCACGCAGCGGCCCGGCCGCTCAAGGACATCCAGAAAAGAGGCCGTTGGGCGACCGACGCCGCGCTGCGTCGACACGCCAAGGGCGGCCGCGCGCAGGAGCAGCTTCACCGCCTGCCGCGCGCCCTTCAGCTCGGGGCCGATCGGCGTTTCAACATGATTGGCGTCGCCCTGTCGGCCAGCTGGCAGCGTGGGAGAAGCGCTCTGGGTCCGGTGTTTTCCTGACAATGTTCAACGACACCGGGAAGACGTCGTCGGCCTGGTGCATGATGTTCATGCGCGTGCTTTTGAGCTGGGCATCAACCCCGATGCAGATTGACTTCTTGCTCCGTCGTGTTTGCAGATTGGTTCGTGGCTGGCTGCGCAGTCGTCTCATTGGTGCGAACTTGATCGCCGCGCCTTGCCTCTCCGTGAGCCGTGCACGAGATGGGCCGAACGGCCCGCCTCTTCCCCGTCGCGAGTGCAGTCGATTAACCAATTGAAGGCTATCGTGGGCAGCCTCGGCCTGGGGAGCTCGGGCAGCCCGCCCCTGCATCAGCTCCGACGCGGAGGGGCCAGCCGCGAGCTGCACGCAGCGGCCCGGCCGCTAAAGGACATCCAGAAACGAGGCCGCTGGGCGACCGACGCCGCGCTGCGTCGACACGCCAAGGGCGGCCGCGCGCAGGAGCAGCTTCACCGCCTGCCGCGCGCCCTTCAGCTCGGGGCCGAGGGGGCTTTCACCATGATTGGCGTCGCCCTGTCGGCCAGCTGGCAGCGTGGGCGAAGCGCTCTGGGTCCGGTGTTTTCCTGGAGGTGTTCAGCGGCTCCGGGAGGACGTCGTCGGCCTGGTGCATGGCGTTCAAGACGCAGCACGCTGCTTTTGAGCGTGACATCAATCCCGATGCAGATTGTGACTTCCTGCTCCGTCGTGTTCGCAGATTGGTTCGGGGCTGGCAGTCGTCTCATTGTTGCGCTCTTGATCGCCACGCCTTGCCCCTCCGTGAGCCGAACGGCCCGCCTCTTTTGCACCCTCGGCAGCACCCTCTTGGTTTGCCGGGCTTGTCGCCAAATTGTCAGTCGAAGGTTGAGCGAGGGAACACCTTGCCATGTTCAGATTGTCGTTGTTTCTGCTAGCTCGGAGCTTGAAAATGTCACTGGTTATCGCAAATCCCAGCACGCGATGGTTGTGGCAGCTTCCGGGTGCGTTGAATATTGTGCGACTTCTCAGCAGTCGCGGCTTTGACTTCCACTTTTGCGTTTTCGCTGCACCCTGGCGCAAACGCACCAGACTGCTGTGCTGTCACCTCAACCTCGACGGGTTCGTTCCTCGCAAATGTTCTGGCCGTGGCCTCTGTCATTTTAGTGGTCGCCGTCACCCGGTCCTCGAGGGGAAAATGGCCAAGGTATTTTCTGGACGCACATTGCCGAACCACCGTGCCCCAAAGGATTGTACCGCCTCGTGGCCAGGTGTTTTCGGCTGGCTCTGAGAAACCAGGCGCTTTTGAGCCTGAGCAGACTGGTGGCCTAAAAGGCCAGGTGTTCCAAGTTCGCCATTGCTCGAGCCTGGTAAAGTTTTGGACTGTTCTGGCTACCGCTCCGTGACTGTCGCCAATCGGCCCAGCGGCCGCCCTGCAGCAAAGCTCCAGGCAATGTGTTTTTGCTGTTTTTTTGCAGTTCTGCGGATGCTGAAGAAATCTGCCCCCCCCCCCCGAGAACCCCATGCTGGCCCAGACTGCCATGGCGTGCTGTAGTTTCTCTGCTGCGTGTGGGGTCGTCTGGGGCCGTGGACATATTTGCTCCAGCCACCCGCCCACACGGTACGTCCCCATCCCATCTCAGCTCGCGCAAATGTAAAGGATTGTTTTGGCTACCGCTCTGTACCTGTCGCCAATCGGCCCACTGGTCGCCCTGCAGCAGAGCTCCGGGCACTGCTGCATCATAGATCTGCGGATGCAAACGAGAGCTGGCCCCCTCGGGAGCCCCATGCTGGCACACATACGCGTAAGTATACAGACACCGATGCGATCACCCTTCGGGTGGGAGGTTGTGTTGTTGGGGAGTTCATGTTCCTGTGTGCGATTGAGATCGGATCGGATTCGGCGGAAACCAGTTGAGCACCACGGAGCATCTGTTCGGCCATCTATCTATCGATCTCATTCTCTATCTACCCTTCGTCTCACGATCGACCCCCTTCTCTCTATCGATATCACTATCGATCGATCTGACAGTCGACCTCGCTACCGATCTCACTTTCGATTTGTCCATCGATTTCATCGATCCCACACCCGACCTCACAGGACACCGCGGGACACCACGGGACACCGCGCCACGGCACACCACGGGACACCACGGGACACCATGGGACACAACGGCACGGGACACCGCGCCACGGGACACAAGCGGGACACTCTCGAGCCTCCGCCGGCCAACCGAGGGAGGGAATCATAGAGCCCTGCTTTGCCCTAGCAGCGGCTGGCTTATTCCTCTTGCCCGCCCACGCAGCTTCGCCTCGCCCGCACGCACGGCACTAAATCGAAATTCAAACCGATTTCCTGGTGGGGGGCTCTCCCGTGCCACTGCGATCTCACCCCCCAACCTCCGATACACACATCACTTCGAGTTCCTCCCCCGCCTTTCTCCTCCCATGCGTTTCCTCCTCGCAGCAGTGCCCTGGCACGACTAAGTCGGCAGAAGGGACGCGGGAGCCCCTCTCCTGGCCATGACCGCGCTCAGAGGCAGGGGGAAGCGTCGGGGCAAGAACCATGGAAGGACCCGGGGAACGGTAGGCCCCATTCCGAATCAAACCGGGCATCATCCCGTTTTCTGGCCGTGTCGTTGTTCTTTCGACTTACACCTGCACGGCCCTGATCAGATCCGACTTTATAGCGGAAATATGATGCACCATTGGCTCCACTTGAAGGCACATGCAGCCGCAGTACCAAGAAGTGTACCGTTTGCTACCTTCTGGCCACGCCAAATACGTGAAGTCATCACGACACGCCAGGTGCGTGACGAAAGCAACTGGTCAGCGACATAACATGAACGTACCCAAATGCGAGCATGCGCTTACTGCAGAGGTGAACGCAATCTGGCGAAACCCAAATTCATGAGTTGCAGCGTAGCTGACCCCCTGAGATGAAAACCCAAACGCTGAATACCCAACTTTGGTTTCATATTTTGAGGATCCACAGAGCATTTATACGGCAGTGTTGCCAGGATGCTTAATGACGCCATGCCATGACCATATGCAGGCCAGAACACACACACACACACACACACACACACACGCACACACACACAACAAACAAACACGCAAACCTACGCATACCGTTCTGCCAACGTTGGGCCAGCGGTCTTTGCGTGCTTGGTGAGCGCACACTCGAGGTTCACATCTGGCGAAAAAAAACGACCAAGACTATTGGGTCACCACTGCGCTTGGCACAAAACACATGATGCCTCTCCAGTAGGGAATAATACGTAATTTAATGCTAGAGGCTTCGCGTAGCCCCACCAGCCCATCCAGAAACGACGCCCAGGCGAGTTGCCCTGATCAGGCATGTGGAGGAGCACGCAGCGAAGTAAAGGCTGGGAAGCTGTCATACCTCATGAGGGGGGAGGGGAACCAGAGGAGGATGAGGAGGGGGAGGGGATGGAGGGGAGGGGAGGGAGAAGGGGAGGAGGGAAGAGGAGGATTAGACGGATGAGCAAGAGAACGAGAAGGAGGGCGAACAGAACGGCCAGGGGCCTCTTGGATGCTACTCGGGGTCCCTTCGGATGTCTCTGGAGAGCTTCTTGTAGGCCTGTTGGGGCGTCTTGGGGGCCTCTTGGCGGCCCCAGGCGCTTCTTGAAGCGTCCTGGGTGCCTCGGGGAGGCCTCTTGGGGGGGGATCCCTTGGAGTCTCTTGGGGGCATCTTGGGGGCATGTTGGGGGCCTCTGACCTGGGGCACTCTTGGGGCACTCTTGCAAGCCTCGGGGACCATCTTGAGGTCATCTTGGGGCGATCTTGAAGGTGATCGATCAAAACAGGGGGGGTACTCGATTAGCGCTTCCCCTTCCCCGGAAGCCAACATTGGCTCAACACCCAAAACCTGACTCCAAGATGTTGGCCTTCTCTCCGACGCATTTTTGGACGCTCACACCCGCTGCGGGGCGCCCCCTCCAGGCCCAGGGGTAGGCGGTAGGGGGAGGGGTCAAGAACCCCTCCCCGCCCGCAAGCCGTCTCGCTCACTCCCACCCGCCCTCCCAACACATACGTAGCACCCGAGTCTGGTCCGAGCCTGAGCATAGTCAGCAGTCGTCTTTGGATGGGCAGCTACTGGGGGCCAATCCGCCGCCGCCGCCGCCGCCGCCTCCGCCCCCGCCGCCGCCGCCGCCGCCGCCGCCGCCGCCCGCCGCCGCCGCCTGCCGCCGCCGCCGCGCCGCAGCCGCTGCCGCCACCGCCGCCGCCGCCGCCGCCGCCGCCCCCCGCTGCCAAACCGCTGCCGCTGCCGCAGCCGCTGCCGCCACCGCCACCGTCACCGCCGCCGCCGCCGCCGCCGCAGCCGCCGCAGCCGTCGCCGCCGCCGCAGCCGCCGCAGCCGCCGCCGCCGCCGCCAAGTGTACTATGTATTGTTTTTTGATAGGGATGGTGGGGGGGGGCCGCATCGGGTTGGCTGCGCATGTTCCGAATTTGGAGGCAGAGTGTGGCTTGCATTGTTTTTTACAAGGAATGGTGGGGGGGGTGTCGTCATGGACCCTGGTTGGCCCCCAGTCGCCTGGGGGAGGGGGTGTTTATTAATAGGGAACAGTGGTCAACCCTACCCCGAAGGGGAAGAGGGGGGTTGGAACAGGACTTCCCCTAAACCACTCCCGCCCAACAGGGCTGGTGAGGTTTCCGCTACCTGGGACTGCAACGTACATGTTTGGCGCTGGTCCAGACGAGAATTTCTTGGGAAATGAATGGCTGCTACAATGTGTTTCTAGATCGACACCTGGCCAAGCAGCAGTGGAGGGATTGCGCAGCTTACTGGGAGGCGACGTGCGATTTATTCTCAGCATTCGAGACCCCGTGGATTGAACGAAGTCAGTGGCATCATGTGTACCCCACGAGCACAATAACGATATTCTTATTTGAGATACTGGAAAGACCACCCTGCGGGTTATAAGGAGGTTGAGAGAGGGATTGGTGCAGCTTTCGGTTTGCGATTGGCGTCGGATCGGGGTTGCAATCTATCAATCGAACGATCCCGGTACCATTCTATCAACGTCCACAGCTATCGGGCCCATTACCTCGCTGTATCAATATTTCTATCTGCCGATCTGATTATGAATTTCTCAATGTATCTTTGTACATATATATATGTATATATAACGCTATCTGGGTCTGATTCTCAATGCACCTATTTCACTGTCAACTATCGGTCGATCGCGTTGTTTCTCGGTCTCACAGTTGCGCTACCGATTGTATCTCTAATAAATAAGCCCGTCTCGCTATGTTTTTACCAATCACATAATCAACATATCATCGATGTACCGGTCGCACTATCTACCGGTTCCACTTCCTATATAGTGGCATCGCTATGCATGTATACGCCGATCTCACGATCCATCTATCAGAATTACCATCGCCATCGGGATAACCATCGGGGTAACCATCGGGACAACTAGCAGGACAGCTATCCGGACAACCATCGGGACAACCATCGGGACAACCACGGGGACAATCACCAGGGCAACCTTTGGGAAATCATCGCAAACCATCGGGACAATCATCGGGACAGCCATAGGGACAACGAGCGGGAACAACATCGATGCAACCATCGGGACAACAGTCGGGACAAACATCGGGACAACCATTGGGACAACGATCGGGATACATATCGGGACAAAAATGGGGAGCCATCGTGACAGCTATCGGGACAACCATCGGGACAACAATGGGCACAATCGTCTGTGAACCATCGGGACAGCCATCAGGACAACCATCGTGACAACTAACGGGACAACCACCGGGACAACCATCGGGACAGCCATCGGGATGGCCATCGGGGTAACCATCGGGACACTCATCGGGACAGGCATCGGGACAATCATGGGGACAACGATCGAGACACACATGAGGACAAACATCTGGACAATCATGTGGATAACTGGGCAACCATCGAATTAATCATCGGGGAATCCATAGGGGCAACCTTTGGGACAACCATCGGGACAACCATGTATCCTCTAAGTACGCGTCGGAGAGCATTTTGCACTGCGGGAAACTTGGTTCCCGAGGGTTTTTTTGTCAGTGTTGTTCAGGTGTTTTTCTTGTTGCCATTGTTTGTTGCTGCGTGTGCCTTGGGTTTTACGTGTCTGCTCATCGATGCCGCTGCTGTTGCATACATCTCCATTGTCGTCTCCAGTGCTGTTCGCCCAGCAGGGCGAATTTCTTATGTCATGCCGCACAGGGTAAATGCTTTACTATATTCGTCCGCCCAGCAGGGCATATGCTTCATGCACCGCAGGGCACACTTGTTAGTATAGTGATTTCGCAGGGCGCACTTTTCTGTTGCTTTTATCGCCACGCAGAGTGCAGTTGTTGCTAGTGCGGCCTGGCAGAATGATCCTTTTACGGTATTGTAGCCTCGTGGAGAGCATTGTTTTCTCATCCTAGCTTGGCAGAACCATCGGGATAACAATCAGTACAACCGGCGGGACAACCATCGGGGCAACCATCGGGACACCATCAAGACAACCATGCGGATAGCCACCGGGACAACAAACGGGACAAACATCGGGACAGCCGTCGGGACACCCATCGGGACAACCATCGGGGCAGCCATCAGGGCAACCAGCGGGGCACATCGGGGCAACAATGGGGACCGCCATCGGGACAATCAACGTGACAACAATCGGGAGAATCACCGGGACAAGTATCGGGACGACCCTCGGGACTACCATCGGGACAACCAGCGGGACAACATTCTAGACAATCATCGGAACAGACATCGGGACACCGATCGGTGCAAGGTGCAAACATGTGGGCAAGCATCGGGACGCCCGTCAGAAACACCATCGGGACACCTATCGGGTCCACCATCAGGACAACCATATGCGGGACACCCGTCGTGGCAACCATCCGGACAACCATCGGGACAACCATCGGGACCACCATCGGGACAACCATCGGGACAACCATCGGGACAACCATCTGGGCAACCATCTGGCCAAACATCGGGACAACCATCTGGACAACCATCTGGCCAAACATGGGGACAGCCATCGGGACAACCACTGGGTCTACCAACCGGTAAACCATCGGAGCCATCGTCCCGATGGTACCTAATCGCAGCGAGGAGGAGAGGGAGGAGAAGGTGGAGGCCACTTGGGGGGGCTTGGGGACCTGTTGGGGCCTCTGCGGGTATCTTTGGGGGCCCCTGGTGCCGTTTTAGGTCTCTCTTGTCCCGTCTGGCGCTTTCGGAGGCTATCTTGAAGTCCTCTCTTGGCCCTCTTTGGGCGATGTAGGGCTGTCTTGGAGGTCTCTTGGGCCGTCTTGGGGCTCGGGCCGTCTTGGGGGCCTTTTTGGCCGTCTTCGGGCCCTTTTGACAAGTCTTGGGGGATTATGGTACCGCCGTCTGAGGGTTACCTTGGAGACCCCTGGAGCTGTCTGGGTTGTTGGGAACCCGACGAGGCGTCAACGCGAAAACGTGCCAAACGCTTTGTTTGTTGGGGGGTGAATCGGGGAAATCAACCGTTTTGGCCTCTATGGCCCTCCTGGAAGGCCAGAGCCGTCTTAGCCCTCGAGGGCCGTATCAGGTGCCTCTTGGGCCGCCTTGATGACATCTCGGGTCTTGGGCCATCTTTTGCCGTCTTGGCCGTCTTCCTTGGCCAGTGTGGAGACCATCTTGGGCCATCTTGGCCGTCTTGTAGACCTAGTTTCCGCGCATGAGATTTCTTTCTGGCAGCGTGCGGTAGTTTCTGAGTGGCTCGCGGGTTGTGCTGGAGGCCAACGGGAATGTTTGGGAAGAGCCATCGATGGTCACGAACGTTGGCACGCCAAGCACCCCTCTGGCAAGCCAAAGATGGCGGCGGATTGAAGATGCCCGCGGCAAACCACCGCGCCCCCTACTTTTAACAGGGTTGGCCAAAGCCTGAACAAACTATTAGACTGCCACGTGTTCTTCCCGCCATTGTGGAATTCCTTGATTGAACACTCCAGGGGTTGAGAGAAGAGGAAGGGGAGAAGGAGGAGAAGGAGGACGACGAAGAGGAAGGAGGAGAAGGGCCAGGAGGAGGAGGAGGAGGAGGAGGAGGGAAGAAGGATGAGGAGGGGGAGAAGGGGGAGAAGGGGGGTGAGGAGGAGGAGGAGGAGAAGGAGGAGGAGGAGGAGGAAGGAGGAGGAGGAGGAAAGGAGAGCAGGAGGAGGCGGACACGGTAAAACCCAAGATGCATCAGCGATGTTGCAATTTACCTTTCCGCCCAGAGTCCTTTCGTCACTAGTACCTTACATAGTTTCTTTTTTACCACAAGAAGTGCCCCCTTGCAATAACAACACCATATATGGGCTTGCCAGTTCGGCGAGGTCCCCGTTTTGAAAAGAAATTTGCCTCGCATCCGTCCTGAGCGCAATCAGGAGCGCGAGAATTTACGTGCATGTAGTTCAGCGAGGTTCCAGCGAGATCCCTGTTTCGAAGAAGGACAGCCACCCCACCCATGTAGCTGTTGGACACAAATTCGTGGCACCGAGGGCCTCCGTGCTGAGTTCGGAATGCGCCCGCCCGGCTCATTTCGGCACATTTTCACACGTTTCGCCGCCCCAGGGGCCTCCGTGGTGTGTTCGCGTGTGTCCGCCCGACCCATTCCGTCGCAGACGTCGCCCGTTTCGTGGCCCCACAGGGAGCTCCATCGAGGGCCTCCGTGGCGAGTTCGCACGCGCCCGCCCGACCTATTCCGGCACACCGCTGACACGTTCCGTGGTCCCACAGGGAGCTCCACCGAGGGCCTCCGTGGTGAGTGCGCATGCGCCCGCCCGACCCATTTCGGCACACCTCTCACACGCTTCGTGGCCCCATAAGGGGGCGGACAAGGCTCGCGTACTCCTGTTCGTATCGCTGTTCTTGCTGCCCAGATTCCCATCGCCCCCTGTCAGTTGCTTCGAGACTGCCCGTTGTGCTCCCAAATGCCAGGTCTCAGAAAACTGGTGATTGAGTTTACGGGGGAACCCTCCCGCTCCGTTCCCCCCCTGGCTCGCACTGCCCCGCGCCTCGTTCTTCCTACGGCGTGCTGCCTATGAGAGCAGAGGTTTTTCCGTACGTTATTCGGTGTTCGTGTGCCCCCCTCTTCCGCGTCTCATTTTTCCCGTGGTTTTCGCAGTTGCATGTGGTTGGGTCCTTCGTCAGGCTAATGCTTAACAAGCTTTCAGTTGTCAGGTTTGTATAAGATGGAGCCGCTGCCCATCAGTGTACATGTTGCATGCTTTGACAGCAAATGTGCGCTGCGCTATGTCGAATACCCCCCCCCCACACCTGGAATTTGACGGGCCCCGTGGCGCCGCGGGATGGTCTGGGGATCAGGCAGACCTCCTTGCCTCAGGGCCTGCCGCGTGCTTGTGGGAGAAGCTGGTGGCCCCCCCCCACCTGGAATTCGACGGGCCCCGTGGCGCCGCGGGATGGTCTGGGCATGCGTCGGCAGGCAGACCTCCATGTCTCGGGGCCTGCCGCGTGCCTGTGGGAGACGCCCGCTGGGTGCGGTGCCCGCCGTCCAGAGGCGGGGCGCTACCGCGCCCCGCGGTTCGCCCAGGGGTGCTCGGGGCCGCTCCGTCGCTCGGGGTTGCTCGGGGCTGCCCGGGGCTGCCGGCGCAGTGCCCAGCAGCGCCAGGCGGTGGCCAAGCGATGCCAAGCAGTGCCAGGCACCGCCAAGCAACCCCGAGCAGCGCAATGCCAGCCAGTGCCGAGCAGCGCCGAGCACTGCAGAGCAATGCCAAGCAGTACCAGGCAGTGCCAAGTATTGCCAAGCAGCGCCAAGGAATGCCAAGCACTACCATGCCAAGCATTGCCAAGCACTTCAAAGTAATGCAAGGCAGTGCCAAGCAACACCAGCGGGACCAGGGACCCTTCGGTGGCGATTAGCCGTGCGCAACCAATAAAGCGTGTTAAGGAAGGGCTCTTCAGATTGGATGATGTTCAGCAGCCGCAACCGCAGCCGTAGGGAAACAGCAGCCTTCTGGATACTCGGGGCCTTATACATCTAGTTTCTGACTCGTGGCACAAACAGCCGTATGCACTTTCCACATTGTCTTCAGTGCCCATGGTGGCCATACGCTCCCCCATTGTTGTGATCGCCCGCCTTCTTCTGCCGACTTTTGGTTGTGAGAGTGGTCGATAACATGGCGTTCAACGTGCAGCTGATCCAGCCTCGCGTCTTGGACCAGGGCTCTGACGTGCCAGCGCACGGACCCATTGGTCTTGTTGACAACGATGCAGGCGTTGTTCCCTTTTGCAGACGATCATGCGCGTGTGTGTGGTTGATGTCAGCGGTTGTTCGGATGTCGGCCCGTATTGTGCCGACGCGAACTTGCCGAGACAAGTTTTGGCAGCGAGCGTCCTGGACCAGAGCCAGACGTGGTGCATTAGCAAGATCATTATGATTGCCAGGGTTCGGATTTTGGCAACGAAGGGATGTGCGACAGCTGCAGTTAGTGCCAATTCTTCTCCGATGCTGCTTACGTCGGCGAGTGTGGGCACTGCAGGCCAGGTGTCACGACTTCCTGTCACTCCCATGAATATTACGTGGTCACCATGGGGGCGCTGACGGTGACACATGCGTGGGGAAATCTGTCATCAGACGAGCAGCTGCTCTTTCTCGAGAAGAAGTTTGGCGAGCTCGACAGCCTTTGACACCTAGGCGTGGACGAGCTGGTGGGCGCCCTGATCGGGCAGGACCTCGTCGCGGTCGAAGCCGCTAACGACACGCTTAACACACTCTTTGACCGAGTGTTACTTCTCAGGGGTTTGGTGCAAGAGTTTGTCGAGGAGCACAGCGCCCATGGCAGTGCGCTCTTGACCTTCGACGAGCAGCTCGCCACGACTCCTCGGCAGGCACAGCGAGCTGCCCCCCAGAAGGCGTTGCGTGAGCCCTCGTGCACCTTCGAAAGTATCTTCTCACATCCCAGCACCTGCTTGGAAACTCAATGGGTGAACAATTGCGGGAACTCTTGCAATGAAGTTTGCACCTCTTGCCCGAGATTGGCGCATGCGAATTCGAGCATTGTTACGCGAATTTCCCGAGATGTGGGATCCGTTGCGCGAAAGTCTCAAGAGCTTGAGTTCGGGCGGGAGGCGTCGGCGTCGTTGGTGGAGTGTCGTTGTGGACGTGGTGTGGTAGAGACGGTCGTCGGTGTGGTCGTGTGTACTGTGAGCTGCATCACCACTTGCGTGTGGTCGTTTTGGAATTGCATTTCGCAGGGGGTGAGCAACGGTATCATGGCCGACGGCATCAGGGTGGCCCTGCTTCCTCCCGAAGCGACAGTTGCTACCACGGTTTTCGAGGCTTTGCGAGATTGCGGCGAGAGGGTGGTGAACGGGATATAAATAGAAGCTGCGGCCGTGAACATCGACTTCTGTTGGAACTCAGCTTCACCGCCGAATTCATTGACTGTGGTGCCTTCGACTGCGTCAGCAGCACAACCATTTGGGACGTGCTTGACGTCTTCGGGATGGCCCAGCGTTTCGCGAATACCGTGGCGAAGTTCACTAATTGACTCACGAAGACTACAAAACTCCCCATTCGGCATCCCCGCTCCCGTTCTGAACGTTGATTGGACAGAGGCACGTGGTGTGCGTTTGTTCGACCTACACGCCGTCACCGACGCCAAATTCGAAGACGCATCCGACGCCAAGCCTGACCTCAGATCCACGCATGTCCGACGCCAAGCCATACGCCGTATCCGACGCCGTATCTGACGCCATATCCGACGCCACGTCCGACGCCAAGCTCGACGCCAGAACCGACGCCAAGTCCAACCCCACTGCCACCCGCTGCCACGCATGTTTCGACGCCAAGCCCGACGTCAGAGCTGATACTGTATCCAACGCAAGCCCGACCCGACGAGGTGTCTGACGCCCAGCCCGACGCCAGACCCCACGTGGAATCCGACGCCAAGCCCGACGCAAGAGCCGACGGCGACCACGGCGACCTGCGTGGACGTACCTGGGTGAGGGGGCAGTGATGGTACACCTTGCCCCTGGTTCAACACGGCAAATGTTTGCACCACGCCCTGAGGCTATGGACCGGCGTGGAATTTTGGATGGGGCACGTTTGCAGATCGGGCAAACGATGGCTATGACGGTTCGACAGCATGCTGCGGTTGAGGTGCGGGCACGTCGCCGACTCGTTGCCAGTACATCGATATCCATTCAAATACATTTGGGTATGTTCAGTTGCTGTATAGTAGCAGCATTCGAGCTTTGTCAATGTGGTTTGCGCCGAACAAGGATGCAGGCTATACTTGAGAGTATGTTTTCGACGCACGTACTGGAGAGGGCTCTGGAAGGTTATTTTTTTTGTACTGGTCATCCGGCACCGCGCGCGTTAAGAAGGGCGGCAATTGGCGTGACACGTTATACGTCAACGGAGTTTCCGCTCCCCTAAGTGCCCTCGTTGCGAGCGTCAATCCTGCAACAATCACATTCCCAGCATATGCATCTCTACGTATCGTCAGACACATTTTCGGCGACGATATGACGGCGTACGTTAGATTTTCGTTCTAAGAGAATTTGCCTTCAAAGATCCATTATTTTGAAATGTGGTTGTCCAGGTTGTCCTCGTCTGACATTTTGGCCGCGGTTCCGCGACAAACGACATCAGTAACGCGCATGCGTTCCTGTTCGGCGGCAGACTTAAGGTTGTACACATTGGACACCGCGTCGCTTGTCGACAATGGCGTCGGTACGGCGCAGTGCCCGCCAAGCCCAATGCCCTTTTTGACGTCGTAGCCCACGCCAATCCCGACGTATAGCCCGACGGCACACCCGATGCCAACCCCGACATACAGCCCGACGGCAGACCCAATGCCAAACCCCACACGCAGCCCGACGGCACACCCGACGCCAAACCCGACGCGTAGTCCGACGGCACACCCGACGCAAAGCTTGACGCCGTTTCCGACGCCAAGCTCAACGTCGTCTCCGACGCAGTACCCTATGCCAAGCCCGACGCCGTCTCCGACGCCAGGCCCGACGGAAAGCCCGACGCCATCTCCGACGATAAGCCGATAAGCCCGACGGCAAGCCCGACGCCGTCTCCGACACAGTACAAACAATGAGTGTAAAAGTTCGAATGGGATAGCATTGCACAAACAGTTCCTGCCAAAGGATGCAGAGTTTGTGGGAATCCGAAAATGCATGTTGTCTTGAATATATGAAAACCATGTTCTGCAGCTTGGCCCATTGTAACAAGGTCTAATCATGTATCGAAACATTTCTACCCAGCGACGAGCCCGACAGCAAGCCACACGGCAAGCCCGACGCGGACCCCGACTTTTGCGCCGACCTACCTTCCGCCTTCCGCTTGGGGACGTGCACGCATCGAATATTTGTAGCTGATCCAGCCCCCCTTTCGGATGCAACTGTTGATAATGCACAGCAGAGCGTCATGCTGCTGGATGCTGCAGCTGCGAAAGGGGGTCAAGTTGCGGTTTTGGCGGTACGATGATTTTGTGCGACGGTTGTTTGGGTTGCTGGTACAAGGGCAAGTGACAAGTGTGGTTGCAGTGCGGATTCGGTTACTTGGTTTTATGATGTGTTCGGTCTCACGTGCTCGAGTGATGCAGGCAGCTACTTGTCCTACCACGCAGTGTCACCGAAGCAAAGCCCGACGCCAAGCCCGACACCGTTGCCACCCGGCGTCGCGGTGTCTCCGACCCCGAGCCCGACTCCAAGCCCGACGCCAAACCCCACTCCAAGCCCGACGCGATCCGAAACTTCGAAAGTTTGCGGCTGCTCGAGCCCAGCTTGTGGTTGCAATTGCTGGCGCAAAGCAGTTGAACGCTGCATGTGCGACCATGGCTGTGGTTACTTCGATCTTGCAAAGTCTACGTGCGATGGCTGGAGTGGTTGCTGGCACGGCGGCCTGTGTGGTTGCAGTACAGATTCGTCTACTTGGTTCTACTATCGGGTATTCGGTCCCACGTGCTCGATTGAAGCGGGCAGTTATCTGTCCAATCACGAACACGATGCTGGCGAGTACTCTGCGGAGGAATCTCTTCCAGACGGCGCTACTGTGGAGCAACTTATGAGTTCCACCGCTTGTGTGTCCGCCAAGAAGACTGGACTGGATAGTACTTTGGACGTGCCCATTTCGACGTTGAGATCACGGGTCTGGCCATCACGACCTATCCCGATCGGTTCTTCGCTGCTGCCCGCCAGCTTTCGCGGGACTCGCACGTCACAGTGACCACGAGCTTCACGGTGCAGATCGTCGGCAGCAATAGCGCCGCGGCCCTCACTGCCGCGATTGCTGCAATGTCCGACACCACTTGAGGCCGAGACGACCCAATCTCTGGCTGCTTCTGACTGGAGTGCGTTACCCGTCTCACTGTCGCCCCTGCGTTGACGGCTCCCTCCGTGGGCGCAGCGGGCTCGACTGCGGGAATTACCACTGCTCCTACGCCGGCTCCCGTGATCATTGGGGCCAGCACGCGGCGCCGTCGCGGGCATTGGCGACCCGCACTTGCAGAACATCATCGGCGAGCGCTTCGACCTCATGCAGGCCGGCAGGCACCTTGGTCCAGATCCCAAGGGGCGCGCGCACCGAGGGCACTTTGCTGCACGCGGAGGCAGAGGCGCAGATGCACAGGCTCGGCGAGGCGTGCGCGGACATGAACTCCCGGGAACCGAACTTGATGGGAAAGCGGGCGCACTGGAGAAGCAGGTTGGCCGTCTCAGGTACCGCGTAGCAGAGGCCGTCACGGAGGATCCCAAGCGGGTGCAACTTTCGTAGGGTGGATCTCAGAGTCGCGCATGGACATGCTTTGGCGGGGATCCGATACATCAGCGTCTACGCGAAGCACTTGAACCGCGCCGGGTTCTCTGTCGGAGGTGTGTTGGGCGCGGACGATCACAGCAAGGCAGCGACCGCTCCTAGAGGCTGCAGGCATCGTCGAATGAGTTTGGCTGCAGGCATCGTCGAGCGAGTCTTTTTTGAAAACAGGGGGGTCTGCCCGAGCAGGCCCACCGTCTCCAGTCTGGGGCCCAGCTGGGCCCGCCTGGGCTCCCGGGTCCCGTTCGAGCCTCCTCCCGGGCTGGGCAGATTCCCGCACTGACTTCGCGGGGAGGCGCACGGCCAGTTCCGCCCCCGCACTCGGCGAGGCTGGTATGCGGCCGGCGTGGTGGGCAGCTGCGAGCCGATGAATCGATATTTCGACGCCCGCCTTCCCCTCCTCGTCCTCGTCCACGTCCTGGTCCTGGTCCTCCTCGTCGTTCTCCTCTCTTTCTCGCTCCTCTTCCTTCTCCTCTCATCACTCCTCTTGTCACCCTGACTCTGTTTACTCGGCTGCTGGCGTGACACCACGTGCACCTCGTTCGAAATCCCGAAGCTCGGTTGACGATTGTTTCCAGCCACGCGTTTGGACGAGGGTCTCTTCTCACTACTCTTCCTTGCCTCCCTCTCTTTTTCCTTCTCGCCTCCTCTCACTTATCAGTCACTCCTGCTCCGTCACAGGCATGGAGCACGGAGCACATGTGGGTCAGTCTGGCGCCGCGGCTGTGCAGAAGATACGTACCTCCGTCCTCTGGTACTGGATACGTCTCCTTTAGATATGTCAGAACGATCACGCATCCTGCTGCTGCTCCTCGTCCTCCCCATTCTCGCGTCCCCCTTGTGTTTCCAGAGCCGAACAGCTGTCTCGCTGCCTTATGAAGCCCATAGCTTGGGAGACTTTTGAACACTCCGCGGATCCCCGCCGGCCCATCCAGACACGATCCCCATGCGAGCTGCGTTGATAAGGGAAGTGTGGGAGCATGTTGCGGAACAACGAGTGGAGTGGGAGTCATCAAACCGAAGCCCAGGATCATCCTGAGTAAATCCAGGGGTCAACCATGAAGGCCGTCGCGGAACTTCCGATCTGTGAGCCTCTTGGGCGCTCCCCGGGGCCTGGTGCCATCTTGAGGCACTCTTGGGGACGTTTGGGAGGCAAGTGGGACTCTCTTGGGTCCTTCTTGGGCGCATCGGGGGACCTCGTAAAGCCATTGTGGAGGACACCGATCAAAAAATGTCGGGTCCTTCATTAGCGCTTCCCTTCTGGGTCCCAAGGCTCTTGACGTGGGGCCGCCTTGGAGCCCTTCAGGGCCCCTCCCAGAACTCTCTCGGGTGATCTTGGACCCAGATTGCTGCCTCAGACGCCCATCGGTAGCGAAACGGCGAGACGGCACGCATCATTGAATCGCTTTCGGCGTTGTAAGGTTTTAGCTTTTTGAGGGGTATCCTTGGGAGGCTCTGTGGCTACTCGAGGCCCACACCCTTCACACGCCCAAGGTGTTTCCGAAGATGCCCACGCCGAACCACGGCCGGCCCTGCCTTTTTGAAACGCCTACGTGGCCAGATCGTTTGGCCAACGTCTGGGGACTATGCGCTCCCCATCTGGGAACACATGGGGTAAGAATAGAGAGAGAGATGATATGATGATGCTGATGACGATGATGGGAATGATGATGATGATGATGATGATGATGATGATGATGATGATGATGATGATGATGATGATGATGATGATGATGATGCTGGTAATGGTAATGATGATGCTGCTGATGATGATGGTGATGGTGATGACGATGATGATGGTGATGGTGATGATGATGCTGATGCTGGTGATGATGATGATGATGATGAGGATGAGGATGAGGATGATGCTGGGGATCAATATGATGATGATGATGATGATGATGATGATGATGATGATGATGATGATGATGATGATGATGATGATGATGATGATGATACTGATACTGATACTGATCCTTATGCTGATGATCGGAGGTTGGGGGATGAGATCGCAGTGAAACGGAGACCCCCTACCGGGAAATCGGTTTCGGTATCGTGTTCGTGTCGTGCGTGCGGGCGAGGCGAAGCTGCGCGTGATCCTCTTGTAGCTAGGCCGAAGTAGGAGCGAAAGTCCATTCCCGTCCGCCGGTGGCTGGGAGGTGTCCCAGTTGGGCCGGGCGGTGTCCCGGGTGTCCCGGGTGTCAATAGGAGCGAAAGTCAGTTTCCCGTCCGCCGTTGGCTGGGAGGTGTCCCAGTTGGGCCGGGCGGTTTCCCGGGTGTCCCCGGTGTCCCGGGCGTCCTGGCGTTAATGCATGTCGCTAATTTCATAATTATTTGTTTTCGGCGCCTGCGGCGGGCTTTCTTATCCAATCCAGCTTATCTTATCCAATCTATCTTGTCCAATCCAATCCATCTTATCTTGTCCAACCCATATTGTCCAATCTTATCTTGTTCCACCCAATCCAATCCACTCAACCCACTCCATCAATTCATTTGTTTCTGCGCCTGCGGCGGGCCAATCGAATCCATCCTATCTTATCCAATCAATTTCTTCCAAACCAACCCATCTTATCTATCCAATCCAATCCACCCAACTCAATCCATCAATTCATTTTTTTTGTTCGGTGCCTGCGGCGGGCTTTCTTATCCAATCCAGCTTTCATTTCTAAAATCAGTCTTGTCCAATCTAATCCATATTATCTTATCCAACCCATATTGCCCCATCTTATTTTATCCCACCCAATCCGACCCATCCAACCCAATCCATCAATTCATTTGTTTCTGCGCCTGCGGCGGGCCAATAGAATCCATCTTATCTAATCCAATCTGTTTCTTCAAAATCAACGCATCTTATCTTTTCCAATCCGCTTTATCCCATCCAATCCAATCCACCCAACCCAATCCATCAGAGAAAGAGAGAGAGAGAGAGGGCGAGAGAGAGAGAGAGAGACACAGAAAGAGAGAGAGAGAGAGAGACAGAGAGAGAGAGAGAGAGAGAAATATAGATATGATATTAAGGTGACAGGCTGGAGGTCAGTCAGGGTGGGCATTTGATCTCAATCCCCCCCACCTCCTTATCGCCCGCAGGGCGGTCGTATGGGTATAATGCTGATGATTATGATGAGGATGATGATGAGGACGAGGATCAGGATGAGGATGAGGGTGATGATGATGATGACGCTGCTGCTGATGATGATGATGATGACGACGAGGAGGAGGATAATCTGGAGGAGGATAATGGTGACGAGGAGGAGAGGTAGGAAAAGGTGGAGGCCACTTGAAGGTCTTGGGAGCCTCGTGTGGGCCTCTGCGGGCATCTTGGAGGCCACTGGCGCCGTCCTAGGCCTCTCTTGGCCGTCTGGCGCCTTTGGAGGCTATCTTGAAGCCCTCTCTGGGCCCTCTTGGGGCGATGTTGGGCTGTCTTGGAGTTCTCTTGGGCCGTCTTGGGGCTCTCTTAGGGTCTTAGGGCCGTCTTGGGGGCCTCTTGGGCCGTCGTCGGACTCTGTTGGTAGTAAGTCTTGGGAGATTCTGGGGCCGTCCTTGGGGCTATCTTGGAGGCCTCTGGAGCTGTCTGGGGTTGTCGGAAACCCGACGAGGCGTGAACGCGCAAACGTGTCAAACGCTATTGGGAAATCCATAGATTTGGTCTCAATGGCCAAAACTATTGATTTCCACTTCGTTTGGTTGGTTGGATGATTTGTTCCAATTACGATAGTGCACCTTGACAAATGGGACGACGCGGACCCAGGACATTCTGATGGAGGCCGGGACGCCATGTGATGTGCTGCACATTCTCGTACGCCTTGCGCAGTCGAGTGCATGGATGAGCCGTGAGGAGGAGTTTGCTGAGTTTTCCTTGGGGTTTTGCTGCCACGCATCGTTCCCATGTTTCGTCTCAATCGGGGCGCTTCGGCCCCTCCCCGCGGCACCCTCGCAGTGCATTCTTGCAGGTCGCTGGAAGGCCAGCCCTCTTGGGCCGGAGCCCTCTTGGGCCGTGTCGGGGGGCCTCTTGGGCCGACTTGATGACATCTTGGGCCGTCTTGGAGCCATCTGAGACCGTCTTGGGACAACTTTTGCCGTCTTGAAGGTATCATGGGACCGTCTTCGAGGCCATCGTGGCCATCTTCGAGGCCGTCCTGAGACATCCTGGCCGTCTTGTAGACCTAGTTGTTCGCACATGATAGTTATTCCTGGTGGTTTGCGGCAGTTTCTGAGTGGCTCGCGGGTTGCGCTGGAGGACACCGGGAATTTTTGGGAAGAGCATTCAATACTCATGAACAAGGGCGCGCCAAGCATCCCTCGGGTAAGCCAAAGTGGGTGACGGGTTGAAGATGCCTACGGCGAACCATTGCGCCCTTTACCTTTTGAAAGGTTTGGCCAAAGTCTGACCAAACTATTGGACGATCACGTGTTCTGCCAGCCGTTGTGGAAACTCTTGGGTGAACATTTGGGGGATTCAGAGATGAGGAAGAGGAGAAAGAGGAGGAGGAGGAGGAGGAGGATGAGAAGGAGAAGAAGGAGGGGCAGGAGGAGGAGGAAGCGGAGGAGGAGAAGGGGGAGTAGGGGCAGGAGGAGGAGGGAGGAGGAGGGGGAGGAGGAGGGGGAGGAGAAGGGGGAGATGGCTCTGGGGCGCCTTGACCCCGCTAGTGGCCCAGCTACCTGGTGTCACCACCCTGTGGGGCACGGTGGCCCGTGTTGCCGCGCCTGGAACGGCTGTGGCCGACGTTTCCCCCTCCGGGGCCACCTAATCAGGCCAGTGCCGCGCCTGCAACGGCTGTGTGACCGACTCGGGGCCACCGAAGCAGGCCAGAGGGGGAGGGAGGGAAGAGGAGGAAGAGGATGAGGAGGAGGGGGAGGAGGAGGAGGAAAGAGAGGAGGACCAGAGAAAACCCACGATGCATCAGCGATGCTGCAATGCACCCTCCCGCCCCGAGGCCTCCCTTTACCAGTACCCTATATGCCTTCCTTTTCACCAGGAGAAGTGCCCCCCCGTAAAGAACAGCACCATATGTGGGCTTGCCAGTTTAGCGAGGTCACCGCTTCAGAGAGGAGCCTGCCTCGCATCCCTCTGGCGCGAACCCGGGAACGCGAGAAGCTAGGATCGTGCAGTTCAGCGAGGTGTCCAGCGAGATCCCCCTCTCGAAGAAGAGCCGCCCCCCCATCCATGCAACTGTTGCACGGTATCCGTGGCCCCATAGGGCTCTCCACCAAGGGCCTCTGTGGTGAGTTCTCGTGCGCCCGCCCGGCCCATTCTCGCTGGAACCACCTGTTTGCATGTCCCCAGGCCGCCCAGAATCGTATCCAACATGGCGGCCTCGAGCTGGAACCACCTGGCTTCACGTTTCCAGGCCACCCAAAGGGGCAACCGCAATGATGATACCGAGCTGGAACCACGTGTTTTCAAGTGCGCTGGCCACCCAGATGGGTATCGAACATGCTTGGCCCGAACTGGAACCAAGTGTTTTCACGTGTGCGGGCCACCCAAGAGGGGTATCCAACATGTGGTCGCACGCCCCCCCCCCAGCGTGGAGGCCCACACGAGCCAGACACAATCACTACATCGACGCTAGGCGTGGAATAGCCTGACAAAGCGACAGAGCTTCTTCGGCTGGTGAGTTTCCAGAGTTTCATTGGGATATCAAGCATGGTGGCCCCGAGCTGGAACCACGTGTATTCACGTGTCCAGGCCACCCATGTGGATATTTAACCTAGTGGTCCCGAACTGGTACCGCGGACGCGGTCGTCGCTGTCCGCCGTCGTCGTCGTCGGCGTTTCGGCCCGCCCCTATTCAATTCATTTCGCCTCAGTTTGGCTCCGCCCTTCTGATTTCGCCTTGTTGCGAAACAGAATCCTTGCATAAGGTCTCGATTGCAATCAGTTTTGGGTGAGCAGTGCGCCCAGACAGCTCGAGCTTGAGGTCCAGCTCAGGTCTGCCAGGATTCGGATGCCAGGGAATATTTGTACCACGACGCAGCCGAGCACAAAACTGTTCAGATTCGGCCGCTTTCGATTCGCCCTGCTTCCGAACTGAAGTGGGTCTCGAGCTCGAGCTGGTCGAGCGCCCTTCGCGTTTCGATTGCGGCCAGGTCTGAGTTATGCGTTCAGGCAGCTTCAGCTCGAGATCCAGATCAGTTAGTTCGGGATTATCACGCCACGGGCGATCTGATCCACAATGCAACAGAGCACGGCACTTCAGTGCGGCACATCGCGTCTCAGTTCATCACAGCACAGCACAGCACAGTCCACGGCAATGTACATCACCATCACTACCTTTAGCATTGCAATTTCCCGCAGCTCAATTTTTTGTCTTGAGCAAGTGCCAGGCTTCACAGGCGCGGGATGTTCACAGACGTTGTGATGCACGGGAGCAGTATGGTGTACGCAGGCGCTGTGGTGCACGCGGCTGCTGTGCTGCACGCAGGCGTTGTGGTGTACGCAAGCGTTGCCGTGCAGCAGAATGGATATCAGAGGAGGAGGGGCAGAACGATCAGGAGGAGGCAGAAGGGGGAGTAGGAGGTGGGAGTAGGAGGTGGGAAGGGGGAGGGAGCCAGCTAGCAGCATGCTCGCAGCTTGGTGGCCCCACTGTGGGGGGTGGGGCCTGCGGGCTCTCTCGTTGTCGTCCGTTGTTGCCTCCGGCCGCAGACAGTTCGCTGCCGCAGAGAAGGCCCGGCGGCGACCCCAGCGCGGGCGTACAGGACTGCGACGCGCCCGGGGGGGCCTTTCGGGCTCCGGGATCTTTAGAAACGCACCCACGGTGCGAAATCATGGTTCAATCTTGGGCCGAGAGCCTTTGGTTGAGCAGATCGCTCAAGATTGCATGATCCACGCGGTGCTAGAAATTACTTTCCAAGGCGTCACGACATACACACACACACACCGTACAGCCGACGCCCCACGTCCTCCTGCCTTCCCCCACCTCGCACCTCCCGCCTCCCACCTATCCGCAGCCATTTTGGCTCGAGCTGGCAACCCTGCGCGTGGGCATTCGTGGGTGTCGTGCCCATGCGGACAGTACTTCTCACTTTCATGTCGCACCACCTACACCCTGTCACTTCCTGCTGGCCACGCCAGCCTTGACTGCATCAGGGAACCGACTTTTGGGTGGAGTGCGAACCTTGGTATCAGCCGAAGATGGCGGAAACTGCTGCTGCTGCTGCTGCTGGCGCTACTCCTGGTGGGACCGTTCCAACGGGGCCCTTGGCAAAGCTGGTGGCGGAAGGCGTCCACCGAAGGCTGCCAAGGTGGGGGAGCTCCCTGGTGACGACGTGCCCTCGATCTTGAGGACCATCAATGGTTCCTTGCAGGCACGCTCCCACCAGCTGGCCCACGTGCAATTGGCGATCGCGGCCGTCCTGGGCATGCAGACAAAATTCACGACCCTTGGGCAGCGAATGGACGACCTCGAGGCCCGTATCGCCGCTCCCCCCGCGGACGGCAGCACCGACAGTCCACGAGAACCCTGAGTTGCTGAAGGATGTCGACGAGCGCCTCGGCAAGCTGGAGGCGCCCCCGGCCGTGCCTAATGCTCCACCAGCCGGCACTCGCGTTGGTTCGGCGGCGTCCTCCGACGGGTCCGACCGCTTCCCGCAGGCCATCCCATGCAAGATCTGGGTGATGGTGTTCCCGCAGCTGGTCACCGGGCCTGTGCTGCACGCCCATGGCGCCACTGTGCCGAGCAAATTGCAGGAGGGCGTCCGCAAGGAATGCCGCATCCGAAGCTCCAACTTCAACACTTTGTACACGTTCCCGAACGCCGACCTCGCGAAGGGGATCCTGACGAAGGCCAGGGGCGAGGGTCTGCAGTGGACGGGTCCCGCAAACCAGAGGCACCCCGTGATGGCAAAGCCAGACACCCCGGGGAACATCCGACAGGCCAACCGCGTCTTTGGCCAGCTGTTGAAGGTCACGCTGACCCACATGCAGAACACCCAGCTGATGCGCGAGGGCTGCAAGTTGGGAACCAGCCGAACCGTGGGCACATGTATCTGATCTGCAGTGATGTCGACTGCCGCCTCCTCTGCAAGATCGAGCCTGGGGACGGCGGGCAGTACGTGATCGCACCGCAATTCGCTGCCCTCGCGGCCTTTGAGGTCACGCCGACCCTCGCGGCTGAGCACGTCGCCTAGGTCACACAGCCCAGGCGTTGACGAACACGTGGCGTTCATGATTTCATGATGATGACGGTCACGCTCGGGATCCTTGTCCTCTATGCCCTCACGCTCGTCACGCCCTTCTGATCAGGTTGGTGCTGGTAGTGGAGACTCGTCTGCAGCGGGGTTACCTGAGTCCGTAGACATCGAGCGTTTGCTCGCTGTGTGCCGTCACGCCTGTACGTCATCCTTGCATGAGAGCAGAATTCAAAATGAAACTGGTAGCAATGATCGTCGTCACCGTTCTCGTTCGTCCTACTCCTCATCTCGTTCTTCGGCCTCGTCTGCTTCATGTGGGAGCGCTGGCACGGAGAGGTCTGGTAATTCCAGTGGACCTTCGTCCCCTGGCGCGGGAAGTAGGATCACGTCCTCAGTTCCGACCTCCCCTTCGCTTTCTTCCCTTGGGCCATGCGGCGCTGAGGTCAGTCGCCCTCTACCTTCCGGTGCACTCCCTGAGCGTCGTCACCTGGAGCTTGTGTTCTGCTCTCGGTGCTCTGTTTGGCTCGCAGTCAAGTGAAAGTTGAACAAATACATCGGATCGGTCAGGAGCTTTGGGGGCACACTGGGTGTCTAGAGGCCTTCTGTGCCAAGGTATTCGGTCTCACTGGATTTGGGAGCTTTGGCAGCGGTTCCAATGTCGGAGGCGTGGCGATATTCGTTCACCCTAGATTGCGGTCGGTTTTCATTCACACCTCTCACCGAGAAATCGTCGATGGGCGGATCCATTCTTTGGTTTTCCAAGGGCAGGACGGGGCTCTTCAGATGTTTCATGTCAACTTGGACCCTGAGCTTCCCGTATCGATGCGGAAATCCCAAGTTGACTTGGTCCGAGGTGCCATGGAACCGGTCTCGAAGGCGACGGTCTTGGTCGGCGGGGATTTAAATCGCCTCGGACTTGGGGAAGGGCGTTTTACTGTTGGCGGGGATGTGTCGTTTCCTACCCACGGGCTTGGGCGC
Organism: Prorocentrum cordatum; assembly: GCA_963575745.1. Taxonomy (NCBI): domain Eukaryota; class Dinophyceae; order Prorocentrales; family Prorocentraceae; genus Prorocentrum; species Prorocentrum cordatum. Next base: position 460,845 of record CAUYUJ010018449.1, read on the forward strand.
TATTTCCAGCGGCTGTTTCCTGCCCTGTGTGAAGTGGAACAAGCCAAATTTACGCCTCAGGTGGTCAGGCATGTCGGGGTGAAGCGGGTTCTGCATTTTGTTGCCCGTCTGGATCGGATCTACATTTCGATCCCGACGGGGTCTTTAGTCGACCTGCACCCCCTTTTCTGGAGTGATTGGAGGCACTCATGACCTCGATGAGTGATGCGATCATGTTCCCGTTGTTTTTCCCCTGCGCGCAGTTAGTGGGCAAAAACGGAGGTCGGTCATCCCGCCGTGGATTCCGAAGTCTGTTGGGTTCGGGGATGCGCTCCGGGCGATCGTGCAGACCTCTGCGCACCTCTCTTTTGATCCGGGGGCCGCTATACTGGAAGTCATTGAAGCCATGCGTTGCGTGGTCAGAAAGGTGAGGAGGAGGAAGAGGCATCCAGTGCTCCACCAAGAATGGAGCAGCATCTTGGTTCTGCAAGCAGTGCGGCAAGGCGTATGACAAGTATCTAAACACGAAGCAGAGGCAGTCGTCTCGGCAGTCCTCAAGGCATTCCGAGAAGAGGAACAGCCATGACAAGAGAGAAAGATCGACAAGCAGAAAGCGCAGTGTGGGCCCAATCAGGAAGACAATCAATGATATCGGCCCCGTACACGTGTCACTTGCAAAAGTATCCGACAGCTGGGTGGACCCTCCAAGCACATCGGACCCTGATCAGTTGAGCCTTTTCAAGAAGAAGCAGTGGAAGCGGATCTACCAGCTGGGAGAACTTATTAATTCATTGCGGGTTGCTGGCAAATCGGCAGCAATCGAAACTTTCGAGGTGTCAGTGTTGAAGACGGGGATCCTTGCCCTGCTGCCTGTCGCCGAGCAGGAAAAGTCTCTCAGCAAACGTGCAAGTATTGTTCGAGAGAAGTTGTCAAAGGTCGAGAAGCAGTTGGCGGAGTTGGTCAATGCGCGTGAGGATCTATTCAAACAATCGGTAGAAGTCAAAGAGCAGTTCAAGTATCTCGGCACCAAGCTCGACCAGCACCTCAGCGAGGACATGGGTACGCACATGGAGGTTGATCAGGCAGCAGACGCCTGCCCCCCACCGCCACCGCCACCAACTGCGAGGCCCAGGGTCACCCCTGCGGCCCCAGTGGCTTGCCAGCCAAAGGCGGTGGGCAACCCCCTGCCGCCGCCGCCCCCTGTGGGACAACCAGCGAAGGCCAAGGAACAATTGGAACAGCCAGATGCTTTCACGAAGATCACGGCCTCGCTGCAGCAGATCCTAGACCAGCAGAAGCAGCAGGCGTCCGAACTCAGAGTTGTCCAAGCGGAGTCGAGAATGCAGCCCAAGAAGCTTGAGTTCTTATACGTCCAGTTTGCCAAGGGTGAGCAGGTAATACCGCTGGCGCAGCCAACGCCACCGCGTATCCCCCAGCAGCAACATCCAGAGGCCGCACAACAGCAAGTGTTCGGGCGTGTTCAGGCTTCTCCTGTGGTGGTTAACTCGCAGACTCAAGGTGCTAGCCCACACGACACTCCTCCACAAGCTACGCAGCATGCAGGATGTGGTATTGCGAGGCCAGTTTCAGACAGCTCGCAGATTGAGCCCACGGGGCCAGTCGACTCACTGGATCATTATCATCAGGTCAGCAAACGCCAGCAGGACGAAGCAAAAGCAGAACTTGAGCAACGTATTATTGATCAGCGTGCCCAGGCCTCGGATTACCCAGTGAATGGCAATACTCTTAGCAGCGACGGCTACCATTAAACATTGGACTATGAGATTGAGCAGGAATGGAAAGATAGGGATATCGACGAACTCGAGGCGAAAAGGGCATTGGAGGAACAGGCCGAGCAGCATCAGACGCAGATCGACGCCGAAGCCGCGGCAGCAGCTGCGCCTGTGCCCCCGCCCCCTCCTCCGCCTCCGCCTCAAGGTGCAGTGCAGGCTTCGTCCCCGCATTGGTGGTCATCATCTTCATCTAGGGTCCCTGGTACGTCGCAGCAGCTCGGCCCAGCACATTTTGACATGACCAAGTGCGATGCAAAGACTGAGGAGCGCAAAGGCTCTTCTACGAGAAGCAGGTCGGACCAAGATCGGGCGGAACGCATTCGACGTAGCAAGCCAGAGGGCCTGGGCAACTCCGAGGTGGTGCGCAAGGAGGCGGGGTTTCATATACCCCCAGGGGCTCCCGCAGGGGGGGGGGGGCCTAACGTCTAGCAACTTCAGTAGCGTGCAGCGGCATGGGGCTGTCCGATTTGCCCATGCCATTGAGCTGCACGCGTACGTCGACGCGAATGGGGTCTCCGCCGGCGACAATTCACACAGTGTAAGCCACCATGAAGCAGCGGGTGGTGATGCGAGTGCGTACCGCTCTGGACATGCATCTACATCGAGCACCGAATTTACCGTGGCCCCTGACGGCACGCACTGCTCAGCACCAGAGGCTGCCAGAGAGTGCCGACCGCCGAGTAGCCCTCGCGCTCTCGGTGGCGCGCACTGCTCAGCAGCCAATATGGGCGCCAGAGAGTTCCGACCGTCGGGGCAGCCACAGCACCGCCAAGAGGCTTTGGGGTGCAATGCTATGCTACCCGTCCCTCCTCAAGCGCCACTGGGCGAAACGAGGGGGCCGTTTACCCTAGATGTATTCAACTGCATGTTCGGCACAATTGCTACGAATACGAATTCTTTTGATGTTGGTGATGTGGCTTCGAGTGCACCTGCCCAAAGGCAGCATTATCCTGGTTCTGTGCCCAACGACTACAACCAGTCCGCGGACCCTACAGTTATTCAGACAGGGTGCCCTACAACTTGCAAGTTTCAGCATGTTCCTACTATTCCAGAGCTTTTTGGTCAAATACAGTGGCGGATTGAGCTCTCATGGGGCTACCGCGGGATGCAGTTGCACCCCTTTGCTGACCTTGCTCTTCGCATGCACCCGCCTCGTCCAAGTGCGGGCGCTGCCATTCACCATGTATATACCGATGCCTCTCTCCGTCTCTCACCCCCCCCCCCCGAGCTGGCGGCGCCCGCGTTGGCCCATGTCATGCAGGACTCTCTGGGGCTTGCGTGTCTGGGCTATGTGGCTGCGCGGGCCTCGTCAGCTCACTCCATCGCCGACATGAACGGCACCCCCCGCAGCGCCGAGGTTGAGCTTCTTGGTGCAATGTGGGCAGCTATATACGCACTACCACTTCCATGGGAGGGGCAGGTCTACATCGTTTGCGACAATATGGCGGCGGTGGACAAAGCTTCGAATCGTGTCAGGCTGGGTTCTGATCTGGATAAGCTGGCGGCTACCGTGCTCAACGATGTGCAGCGTGTCCGTCCAATCAAGGTCATGCAGGAGCTTGGCCATCAGGATTTTCCATGGAACGAAGCAGTCGACCCTAGTTCACGTCACTTCACAAAGGAAACCAATGTACCACCAGCTCTACCTGAAGGTCCCGTAAGAGCATTATGTTATACGGTATACGCAGAGTGGCAGTTTGCAAGATTGCTGGGTCCAAGCACCTCACCTTGCCTTCGTTTCATTAATCATGGTTTCCACTGCAACGTTGCAAAGCAGAAGGTTGCACCGCGCAAGGACATCGGTGAAGAGGAGCTGGCCGTTGCACGGGCTCCCACTAAGGTGAACTACAAAGTGGCCACCTTCAACAATGTGAGCATTTGTGCTGGAGAGGACACCGCAGTAAAAGATAGTGCACACAACGTGGCCAGATTTTAGGGCCAACGTGCTCGTGCTCAACACCTACGGCTTCAATTGAAAGATGAGGCAGTCTTAGTGGCAGGTATTCAGGAATCCTCATACCCCAAAGGGAAGTTCGAGACCGACGGCTTCCTGGCTATCAAAACAGGCTCGGGGTCAAAAGGATTGGGCTGCACATTATTAATCAGACGCGAGCTGCCATATGCCAAAGGCCAAAAGGGGCATATTAAAATTCTATCTGGGCACACACACGTTTTACATGGTGTGGAGAGGTTCCTGCTGGTCAAACTGAAGGCCCCCATGCTGGAGCATGCAATTGCTGTTCTCCATGCACCTCATCATAAACGCGGCACTCTTGACCCCCCTGTTCATGTGCGTCAACGGTGGAGGGAAGTACGTGAGATTCTTGACAAGTACCCACCATCGATTATTCTTACGGATGCCAATGCACGAGTGGGCAGGGAGATCACAACTGTATCAGGACACGCTGGACCACAAGACCCAACGGACTTCAGTGGACTGGAGCTCCAGAAGTTGGCCAGCCAGTGCGACCTGATGATCACCAACACTTTTATCCCTCACAACCACACCCCCACACGTTTCGCGCAAAGTGCGGCACCCTGCATCGGCTTGACTACGTATTCCTACACAGAGCAGTTCACGAGTGCGCATCGCTGTGCTATGTTATGAATGACTTTGGCTTCGCCACCAAGTCACCTGATCATTGGCCGTTGATCGTCTCCATCGCTGCTGCTAAGCTTTATGTCTCTCCTGAGCCTGGTCGGCCGAAGTTGGACAGGCGCAAGCTGGCCGACCCAGTCAAGCAGGAGAAGTTCCAACGTATGCTGCAGAACCTACCAGCTGCCACATGGGATACTGACATCAACTGCCAAGTGGAGGACTTCAGCGATGTTGTCGCCCAAGGTACTCGTGAGCTTTTTGCTGAGGATAAGTTCTCCCCGAGGAAGCCGTACATCAAAACAGGTACTATGGCACTTATCAGGCTCCGCAGGTACATTAAGCGTGCCCATCGGGCAGCTCTCGGTCAATCGTGGAGGCCGGTTTTTCTGCTGGCGCGTCTCCTCCCCAAGCAGCTGGAGACTTTCGTGTGCCTGGCGAACGGCAACGACAGGAGACTACCACATGTGCCATGCCCGTGGGCCCAGCACATGCATTTACTTAGCATGGCATGTGACTTGTTCCAGGCGGAGGAGTTGTCTATCGAGGAGCTGCTTGGGGCCGCGGATATCTTCATGAAGGAAACATCCCCTATGTTATCCTGGTGCCTGCGTCGGGACAAGAAAGATTTCCTTTCTCAGATGGCTACAAAGATTGGTGCGATGGCGATTCTCCACGACGGGCACCATGAGTGGCTTTGGCTGCATAGGCTTCTCAGGTTTAATGGCAAGCTTGCCAAGAGCTGCGACCGCACACTGCTTCCTCAGAAGTTCAACCACGAAGGCCTGCCGATTACTTCTGAGCGTGAGTAGTCAGCTTCCCTCAGGCAGCATTTCGCGCAGCTGGAGGACGGGATCGAGGTTGCTGAAGATGAGATCCGTTCCCAATATAATGAGCTCCCCACAGTCCACGCATCACATATCGCGAGGGAAATCAGCTCCATTCCACCACCCTCCTGGCTAGCTACGAGGCTTCGAGGGGTGAAAGCTCATCGTGCACCAGGACGCGACACCATCCGGAACGCTGTCCTCAAGGTTGCCCCCGAAGCCGCACTTCCGCACCTACTGGCTATTACTACAAAGACGGGGCTACTGCTACAAGAAGCGGCCATGCACAAGGCTGGTTTGGCGCGTGGTCTGCGCAAGGGCAAGTCAGGGGGGATCGCCGCTGAGATGTACCGTTCAATTATGTTAAACTCTGATGTGATCAAGCACCACCATGCCTTCCTGCGGTCGGCCCTGGCGAAGAGTATCAAGTTCTTAATGGTGGATTGACAAACCGGAGGTATTCAAGGTCGTTGTGCTGGCATGGCGTCTCAGATGATCAGAGTCTTCCGTTAGATCGCGAAGGCCGAGAAGTTCATTGCCATAGTTATTTTTGTTGACCTGGTGGCGGCCTTCTATTCCCTTTTGCGGCAGGCAGGCATGCCATTGGCGGGCGCCGAAAAATATGTGGATCAGGTACTGGAGGACGCGCCTGCAATTGCTCACCCTCTTCTAGAAGCAGCTCTCTTTGCACCGGTGCTGCTCGACGAACGTGTTGACCAACATCTAGTGGCGCAGGTTATTGAAGCCCATAGGCGTGCACATTTCCGCGTGCCCGGAGATAAGCAGTGGGTAGTCTCCCAGAAGTTCCAGAGCAGGCAATCCCCTGGCCGACTTTTTCTTCAATGTGGTGTTCGCTCGGCCGTTGCGGGGCATCAAGAACGACATGCGTGAAGCTGGTATTGCCCTGGACCTCAAGGAATGCTTGGAGGGTTCTGTTCGTGCTTTTTTCTCAAGGAATTCCCTTAGAAGAGGATGCCTTCACCGATGCCACATTTGTTGATGACTCTGGTTTATGCTCCCCATGTTACGACCCCAGCGCCATCAGGGACCAAGTGGCGACGTTAGGCCGTATTATCCGCAGACAGATGGTGGGATCAGGGTTCAAGGTACACTTCGAAAAGGGGAAGACGGCTGCAGCTATTTCATTTAATAGTGAAGGCACGCAAACAGCAAGGAGGGAGATGGCTAACATTGCGGCAGTGGCTCTAGACAACTCTTCTGGTGACCGCATCTCGATCGAGTACTCATATAAGCATGTGGGCAGCATATATTCTGGTGACGGCAGTATTGGTAGGGAGATATCCCGCAGGAGGCAGAAGCATGCAGCTGCCCTGCGGCCACTCGGATCCGCCGTGGTCAAGCATAACATCGAGATGAAAGACAAGCTGAAGTATGTTTACGCCCTATGCGGTACCCATCTGTTCTTTCAGGCAGAAGCCTGGGATCGCTTGTCAGCTGCGGCCGCCACAAAGCTGAACCATTCGCTGATATTGGGATATAGGGCTGTCACGAAGAAATTACATGATGTATCCACTGGCCAGAGAACGTTGGATGCCGAGGTCCTTGCAATTGCCAATAGGTTGGAGTATTTGCACATACTATGTTTTCGTCGATTGAGGTACGTTGCTAGACTGCTACATAATGGCTCGCCTACCCTCAGATTGATACTGGATGCCACAGTGGGTATACCAGCGGCTTGGGCCACACTGGTTATTGAGGACTTCACCTGGATGAGGAGATACTGCAATGAGGGCCCTGAACAAGATCCTAGTTCCGATGATGGCATAGTTACCTGGATGCAATACGCTGCCAAGGACATCAAGGCTTTCCAACGACACCTGCGGAAGGCATGGGATACTTTTCAAAACCAGCAGCTGGAGTTATTAAGAAACTCTTATCTTGTTCGGATGACCAAACAGATTTATCCAGAATTGATTAACAATTGCGGGGATGATCAAGAGCAGATGAGATTATTCTGCTAGCAATGCAATCAGTCTTTTTCGTCAATCGCTGGGTATCGCGGTCACCGGACCCGTGTGCATCAGCCAGCAGACCCAGCGCAATTTTACGCCGATGGGTCAGAGCGTCAGTGGTGTGGGGCTGTTTTCTACGATCGTGCGGGGTTGCTACGGCATTTGCGCAGACCAACGGGAGCTTGCCTGGGTATCTCGATGTCTTGCGTCGCGCCTTGGGATGATGACGCGGTTGGGCAGTGGGTGGAGCTGGACAGGGAGCAGGCCATGGAGAAACGGAAGTCAGGACTTCGTGCAGACGCGCAGCTCAGGCCTGCCCTCCCTGGACTCAGGCAGCCAGCTGTTCCCGATGTGCGCCCGTTGCCACCGAATGTTGTACTTCCCCCTGAGCAGCATGTGCCGCCCCTGCCTAGAGCTGGGACCAGGGGTCACGCGCTGGTGCTGCGCATGGGATGGGGGCCAAGAACAATCAATGATTTTTCAGATATTATGGGTAAGGGAAATGGTTTTTTCCAGTGTGCCGTACTTTATTTGGATTGTGAAGACCCGTGTGTGACCACTAGGCTGGAGTGTATTTTTTTCCTGGATAGGATGTTACGTTGGATTCAATCTGGTGTTGTGCTGGGAGTTATGGTTACACCCCCGTGGGCATCATGGCATGCGACGTTCCGACGGGCTGGCGACGTCGGCGAGCTCGCACGACCTGCATGCCATCCTTGGGGTACCGATCTTGTTCCTGCATACTGGGCCAAGAAGCTGCGTAGAGAGAATGCTGGGATCAGGGCAGGCTCGCTGCTCCTGGCCGCCGCAGCCGCTGCAGGCTCTGTGGGACTATTGCTGCATTCTGTCCCCAGGGCCGACTACGCTGCGGATATATGGAGTACTGAAGTCCTGTGTTCCCTGGCAGGTCAACCCGAGGCAAGTGTTGAATGCTTTGACCTCGGGGGTTTTGGTCTACCTCAGCGAGCAGTTGGCCGAGTATTGGCGCTCCATTGCCCGCAAGTCTCGGAGCTGATGCAGCAGCGGGGCCTCGCGGTTCAACCGACGGGTGTACTGCAGAGTGATGTTTGGTTGTATCCCAGTGGCATGTGGGAGCTGGTGGGGGAGGCTATGGTGTTGGCACAGCCTGCACTGCGGAGCGACGCTGCTGTGGGCCACGCCGACGACTCCGAGTTTCTGCCTTTTCCTCGCCCCACCCGAGAGGTATCCAGACCCGCCGGACGAACCACAAGGGTACGAGCCTGTCGAAGGATCGCTCGTGCTGCCTGAGGGGCTCCCTGATACTGTGCTCGGTGGCTTTCCTCACATGGAGGCCCAGCGTGGTGGCGAAATCGGCAGGGGATGAAACAAACCCCAGCGCCACCCCGCTGGGCCTTTGGTGCTGCCTGCAGTGTGGAGTACATTGCTGTGATACTGCACAGGATATTCAATTTCATGTGTGTTCTGATGTCCGCCATCGTGGCAGTGGTGTGGTACGGCCCAGTGTGGTGGCGAAAGCGGCGGGGATGTGACAAACCCCTTGCGCCGCCCCGCTGGGCCACGGGCGGCGATTCGCCTGGCCGTGTGCCGTGCGCTGTCTGGGCGCAGCCGCTGTGGTTCGCCATCGTGGAGGTGAGCCTTGGGCGGGGGTCCGCCTGGCCGTGTGCCGTGTGCTGGCTGGGCGCCGCTGCCGAGGTCGCGCCGCACGCCGTATCCATAGTGGGCGCCTGGCGGTGGGACCTTACACGCAGGAGCCCCACGAGATGGGGCGTTTCGGATGCATGTGGACTCCGCGGGGCATCCGCCCCCTTGGGATGGGAGAGAGAGAGAGAGAGAGAGAGAGAGAGAGAGAGAGAGGAGGAGGAGAAGGAGGAGGAGGAGGAGGAGGAGGAAGGGGTGAAGAAAACAGAAGAGCGGCCGGGGGCTTAGACGGCAGAGGAGCGGCCTTCCTGGGCCCCGGCTGCCCTGCGTGCTTCTCGGGCCCTGGACGTTGGTGTGCTGCGTCGTGCCTGCCGCGCTTCCCCTGCTCTCGGGGGAGTATTCTGTCTTAGCGCGTGTCAGCTGACCGATTCAGTGGGGTTTTATGCATGTCTCTCTCGTCAGAATAGAGAACGCTTCGACAAGGCAACTACCTATGTGAATGCTGACGACGTGATCCGGGTCAAACGAAAACACATAAGCTGAACATGATGTGTCATCATCACGGCGCCTGGAATGATCGGAAGTGCGTTTACACTGGGAGCTGTTGAGGACCCGCTTGGTAATGCCATCGTGGATCCCGCGCTGGCGGCCCAGGAGCTTGCTAATTATTTGGGCCAGGTCCATGCCGAACTCGCCGGTGATAACGACGCTCGGGGAGAATGCCGCGACGTCGTGATTCCCGCACCGTTCTTGCCAGAGTGGACATAGTGTTACGACGAGTTCATTATGATCTTGGCTTCGACATCTGATTCTAGCCCAGGCCCCGACGGGGCCCCGTCCTCTGCGGGGCACTGTGCGTTTTTTTTGCCTTCAGTGTTTTTTTACGCTGTCTATTGCGGCATCTTGGAAACGGGGAGCGCGCCCTCGAGGTTCAAGTGGGGAAGGGCCTTGTTGCTTCCGAAAAGTGTGGACGCGAAGGATTCCATGATTGTCCAGCGGACACTGGGGGAAACTCGTCCGCTCATTCTTTCGAGCACCTGCAACAAGGCTGTTGCCATTTGCATCAACAAGCCGATGTCGTATGCGTGCACCGTCGCTTGCGACCTCGCTAAAAACGGTTTCATACCGAACCGCATCATGGTCAACAACATCCTCGACTTAGAGGGCAAGTGCTTGCACTGGATAGCTCAGCGCCACAGGACTGGAGTCTTGCTCGCGTCCTTTGACGTGCGAGCTGTTGCTCCGTACATGTTACACGCGGCTATTTTCTGGACCCTTGCCGCCATGGCCATCCTGGGCGACGTGGTTCAGGCTCGGAAACTGGAGCATATACATTACCAGTGGCTGGCTGTTGTTCAACCCTAGGAAGTCTTGAGGGTCGGGGGCGACGTCGGGGTGGTGTGGTGTATTTTTGTTTCCCCGTTTTCCCGTGGAAACAACAAATCATGTACACACCAGGATGCCGTGTACACCAGAATCCGTTTTATTGTGCGAATCTCAGTGCGGGACTGGAAAAAACATCGGTGTATAAAGTTCGGTTCTTTACAGGCCATCCGGGCATTCCGTCAGGATGTGTGGGTTGAGGTTTATCGCCGGGTCGTCAGTGGAGCGGGCGTCTTCTGCAGCAGGGGCATCGAACAAGGCTGCCCCCTCTCCGGGAGCCCGTTCGCCCCGTGTTTTGACCAATATGCTTGTGGAAGTCGATTAATGGAGAGAAAGCGTGCTGCCAAATAATTTCCAGATGTCTAAAAACGTTTCAAACATGTTTTAAATATGCAAAAACATACTTGAAACATGTTCACAACATGTTCCCGACATTTGCAGCACATTTTACATTCAATGATAGGACTGTTAGGGTGTCCATTGTCGTGGCATCCACAACCCAATCATACGGATGCATGCCGCGCGCCTTCCACCATGCATCTCTTTCTTTAGAGAATTTGCGGACGACCTGGGATTGGCATCGGGAGACATCGTGTTCAGCCTGGCCATCTCGCTTCGTATCTGGCAGGTGGCTGGTTCTGCCATTGGCTTGGGACTTAACGTTGCGAAAACTGCCGTAGTAGTGTTTGGGCTTTTCTCGTCCTCCAAGTTCTTGCCGCCATGGCCGATGCCAGCTTTCCGGAACTTGTCGCTCAAGTAAGTCGGCGTTCATTGTGGGCACGGGTGCCGGTCTGCTACGTGGGCTGAGCCGCTTGGAAAATACCAAGCCAGCAGTCACTTTGTTGGGAGCGTGAGCCTTGGGTACAGAAGCCCCTTTGCACTTATAGCATGTTCTCTTACAGCACTCTCACACACGTTGCTCAGCGCACCACCCCGACCGAACGTGAATTGTTGCAGGTTGTGATTTATGCCCCGCGTTTCGCCCTCCCTTCCCCCTTCCTCTGTTCCCTCCGCTCCCTTGGCCTTCCCCTCCAAAGTAGGTGCCTGGAGCACGCGGGTCGTGCTGCTCTGTTCCGTGTCGCCGAGCAATGTGAAGATTTGTCTGAAACCAAGTCCCTCCTCGAAGATTTGTCCTCCTCCGACCCCTATGTCATTGCGTGGAAATTCCAGCCTCGATGGCGGGAATCGCATGTTCGACATGTGCTCGAAAATTGGCATGCCCTTTCTTCTCTGCCGGACCTCCCTCCTCCTTCCTCCCACCGTCAGAAAAATGTTGAGGCCTTGCTGATTGATTCCTACAGCTCCTCGTGCAACTCAGTGCTTGTGCGAAATGCTCGGAAGTTCGACTCTGACCTCACTCAGGTTCAGGAGATGGCCATGGCCTCGGTAATTAATCCCTACGCTTTCTCCTTTCCTCCCTCTGTGCATCCTCTCCTCCTTCGCACGTTGTGCCATGCGTGGTGCACGACTGGTCGGCTCGGGATGGCGCAGCGCTGCCGCGCATGCAATGCCCCCCAAGGCGACCGTCTGAGGCACACTGTTGTTTGCCCCACTGTTGAACCTCTTCTTCTCCGTTTCCCCCTCCTGCCGAATTTCTTCCAGTACGGTGGATGGCAAGATCGAGTGTGTATGGCGTTCTGTCCCCACGCCCCATGAGACACTTGCCTCCGTAGTTCTAGCCCTTTACATATACAGCAAGGCATACCATGATTTCACAATCACTTATACAACCTCAGCCCGGTTGTTGAAGCATGCCGAGGTTCGTTTGCAGTAGCTGGCACGCAGGGGTGATCGAATCCGTAGTTTTCATGGTAGGTGTACGGGGTTATGAGTCCCGTCTACGGTGTGGCTTGCCTCGCTGTCAGATGCCCGGATAGCCCTCTTGAAGGGCAGCGGGTTGTTTCCCTTTCATGTTTTCTCTCGCCCTTCACTTCCTGGATCGTCTTTCTTCCCTTGTCCGCCCTTCCCCAGCTGGCCAGTGTCGTTCCCGCCTCTATTTACTTCCTGTCCAACCTGCTCCCAACTACCACCCGCCTCCCCCTACATCTTCCCACGTCCTCCCGAGTTCTCACACCTCCTCCCACGTCCCCCCAAGTCCTGCCACCTCCCACAGCCTCCCATCTCCTCCCACCTCCCCCTCCCGAGTCCTCCCGAGTCCTCCTACGTGTCGTCCTCCCGAGTCATCCTGCCTCATTTTGTTTCCTCCCACTTACTAGCACGTTTTGCGCTGTGGTGCACACACATGCGGTGTGGTGTACACACAGGCATTGCACGCGGGCTTTGTGTTGTGCACAGGTGCTGTGGTACACATGGTTGCTGTGGTGTACACAGGCGCTGTGGTGTACACAGGCGCTCTTGCGCACGCGGTTGCTGCAGTGTACACGGGCGCTGCGGTGTACACAGGCGAACTGGTGCTGTGGTGCGCACGGCTGCTGTGGTGTACGGAGGCACTGTGGTGTACGCGGGCGGCGCTGTGTCACACGCAGGCATTGGACGTTGTCGTGTACACAGGGACTGGCACGCTGGCATTGGGCATTGTCGTGTATACAGGAACTGGTGCACACAGGCGATTGGTGTGCTGGCTCGGACTCACTCTGGCGGGTGCACGCCGCGGCCGCCGTTACCGTTACCCCCCCACCCACAATCTCTCCCCCCCCCGCGGGTAACACACGTTACCCCCAATGAATAAAGAAACGGTTTCAAGAAAGCCCCACGTCGGCCCAAGAGGGCTCTAAGACGGCCCAAGAGGGCCCTACGGGAGCCCCAAGAGGCCCCCAAGGAACAGCCAAGACGGCCAAGACCTTCCAAGATGGCCCAAGAGGTCCCAAGAACGAGCCAAGAGGGACCCGAGATGACCTCCAAGAAGGACCGGAGAGGCCAAATTCATTTCAAAGAGCGAACGGTGAGGTAAAACGGCTCGGAGCGAGCAGTGACGTGAACCAGCTCGCAAAGCCAACGTTCCTGAGAGCGAGCAGTGACGCAAAAAGCTCTGAACGCCAAGGCTCCCAAGAATGAGCAGTGACGCAACACAACTCTCCAAGAGCGAGCGGTTGCGTGAAAAACTCATAGAAGCAATACCCCAACGGCTCCAGAGTGACATGAACATATCATAACACCAAGGCTCCCAAGAGCGAGCAACTACGCAAAACGCTCTGAACACCAAGGCCCCTTAGAGCGAAAGGTGACGTAAAAGCTCAGAAGACCAAGGCTTCAAGAGGTCACAGTGATATGAAGCAGCTCGTAACTCCAACGCTTCCCAAAGCGAGCATTGACGTAACGAGTTCTGAATGCCAAGGCTCCCAAGAGCGAACAGAGCCTTGAGCAAATTCAGGCAATCGTCTAAATCGCTCTTTCCGTGTACGTGCCGGCCCAGGTATACCACGCCTTTTGCCCTACAGGTCATCGAGTTGACCGGCACCGCCAGCGTGTGACATATGAGGCGGCGGTTTTGTAACCTGGCCCGAATTCAGACGGCTCGTTGGTAGCACTAGTTATCGAGACAAGACAGCTATTTCCCAGGCGGGGTATTCCAATTATGCATGGCTGATATGGAAGACTCTGATACTGATGACACTGCCCCCGCACGCGGAATGGTCACGTCTGACTCTGCCGCGGCCCTGGTGGTTTCGGCGGACTCCTGCGATGCGGCCGACTGCGATGCGGCCGACGTAGTGGCGTCCAGTGAAGCGCACCGCGCGCCGCGTGCTGGTGACGCTGAAGATCATGGCTTCGAGGCGGGGATTCATACATACCACCCGCCTGGAGTATCGATGTTCGCGGACTTCCACTGGCGGTGGATATGGATATCTGTTGGCCCCCAGGGTCGGGTGTTGCTAGAGGTGCCCCTGGCCCAAGGTGCCCCCAGGATTTTCAAGGAGGCCACTACGGCCTCCAGTGCACCCCTCACGAGGTCCAGAGGGCCCCAGGAGCTCCAAAATTGAGCGAAAAGCTGGGGGCACCTTGAGCCAGGGGCACCTTTAGCAACACCCGACAGGGTCCAACATATCTCCATATCCACCGCGAGCTGGGTCCCCAGGGCGCGGGTTCCCAGGCGGTGGCTGTGGATAAATCTCCGCCTCGCAACGGCGGCCCTGCCGCGCCAGGCCTCCCGGAGCGCCGGCCACGGGCCGCGCGCCCGGGTGCGGCGGGCCCGCCCGGCGAGGCGGGCGCAGGTGGCCCGCCCGAGGCGCCCGAGGCCGAGGGGCGCTCCGAAGCCGCTCCGCGGCCCCGGAGCGTCGGAGGCCGCATCCGTCGCCGCGCCGCTTGTCCCGACGCGCGGCCCCTTCCGTTGCATCTTCGGGGGACCCCGCCTGCCCCGAAAGTGGGTGTCTTTTTGGGGGGGCCCGACGCGGGCTCGGTGCGGACTCGACGCGGATTTGGCGCAGATTCGATACGCGGATTCGACACGGATCCCGCGAGGCCGACGTGGATTCGACACGGATTCGGCGCGGATAGGGCCGCGACGGGACAGACAAGGTCCCCCGACGATGCAACACAAGGCCCCTGCGTCTCGGGGGGGGGGGGGCGCCCAGGGCACCATTGGCGAGCCTCCGGCGCGGCGGGTCTGCCGTGGGGTCCCTGCCGCGGTGCCGGCGTCGTCTGGCTGGGGCGCGGGGCGCGGGGGCCTGCCGTGGGTTTGCCGTGGCGTGGGCGTCGTCCACAGGGGCGCGTCGAGGACCATGGGCGCGGCGACGTCTCGAGGAACAAGCAACGAGAGGAGCGCAAATGCTCGGAGGTCCGCGCGGATTTCTTGGATCGGCGCTGGGCCACCATCTATGGTGACTGTTTTTTTCTGTATCGGGGAGGCCGTAAGGTCCGTTACGGGGGGTCGCCTCCCCCCTCCTCGTCACAGACGGTACCGAACGTGCGCGGGGGGAGTGCAGCAGTTCCCCAGAGGCTTGGTGCGGTGCTCACAGGCATGTCGTAGTGCTCACAGGCTGCAGCGGACGCCACGGAAGGGTGTTGAAAAACAAATCCTGGCGCGCGAAGCGCGCCAGGGATGGCGCCGGAGGCGCCGCCAGGGGGCCCCAGCACCGAACCGAGAAATCTGCGCGACGACGACGACGCCGACGTCGACGACGACGACCGCCGACGACGACCGACGACGACCGCCGACGACGACCGCCGACGACGACCGCCGACGACGACGACGACGACGCGGACCTCCGAGTGTTTTTGTTCGCGCCGTTCTTTGTGCCCCGAGCACATATGGCTGCTGCCCCTCGCGCCGCGCGCCGCGGCCACAGTGGAGGTCACCTTCCCCGGCGGCGGCGTGGAGTGGGCCGCGGCCCTCTGCGAGGGCGGGCCCGAGGTGCGGGCCATGCGAGAGGGTATTCGAAACGTCTTGTTGGTCAAGGGGTTGACAAACGTGAAAACGCGGCGCGGCCCCCCCCCCCCCCCCCCAGAACGCAGCGAGCAACTGCACCCCCCCACCCCCCCACCCCGCCACCCCCACGGACACGCCCCACGGACACGCCACGGCCATCCCCTTCCCGGCATTCCAAGGGGGGAGATGATCAAAATAGTCAGACTAGCGACCAGGATCGGAAAACGGAGGAGTACGAAATCTGTTGCATGCAGCCGGTTCTGAAGGGGAAAAGATAGACGCAGGCACAGATAACCATCGATACCCAGGAAGGGTTGAAAACATGGGAAGAGGATGGGGAGATGAACGTCCAGACAATATGGAAAAATATGGGCACGAGGTTTGGCGGCGAACCCCGGGGGGGGGGTGAGAGGGGGCGGGCCTTCTCGGAAGGCTCGGAAGTCTTCCCGCCCTCTGAAAAGTTTGCGAAGCCTCCCCCGGAGGCACACAAAATGCCACTCAGAAGGCGCGAGGGTTTCTGAGAAGGCCCGCCGCCTTCTTGCTTCCCCTCAGGGCTCGCGGCCGAACCTCGTGCCCATATGTTCCATACTGTCTGGATGTCCGCCTCCCGATTTCCCATACTTCCCCAGGAATCGTCATTATTGCGAAGGCCTTACGGCCTGTGCCGCCGACCCTGGAGGCCACGAATATGGAAACGCGGGGGGGGTGGAGGAAGAGGAGGTGGAGAGGGAGGAAGGGTGGAGGAGGCAGTTGAGGGAGCAGGCGGGGGAGAATGATGAGGAGGAGGAGCATGAGGAGGAGGAATAGGAGCAGGCACAGGAGGGGCACGAGGAGGGAGAGGAGCGGTGGAGATGGAGGAGGAGGAGGAGGAGGCAGGAAACAATCAAAATCATGACAGAACTTTCGGGGCTCTCCCTGGCCCCCTCCTGGAGCATCCCCGGGACTTGTTTCCCGGATTTACCTCCGGGCCCCCCCCCCGCACGCAGGAGGATGAGGAGGAGGTGGAGGACGAGAAGCAGGAGCAGGAGGAGGAGCGAAGAGCAGAGGGAGGAGGGAGAAAAATAGCAGTACCCCCCCCCCCCTCCTGGGACTCCCTCGGGACCCTACCCCCATGGGGAAGAGAATGGAAGAGTTTCTTGTTCGACGTCTCAAACCCGCCGACGGGCCCAGCGGATATTGACTATGAAAAAGGCTTGAGCGCAAGTGAACCTCAGCATGTGCGAGTCTGCGAAGGAGGATGTGGAGGAGGAGAAGGAGGAGGTTGGGAAGGAAAGTGGCGTCCCTTCGTGGTTCAATGTTGGCGCGTCTGGAGTTTTCCTCGGCTCCGAAATCGCAGCGAGGGAGGCGTCGTATCTGACCTGGGACCCTCCCCCGCCACCCGTCCCCGGTCTCGCCCTGGTACCCCCCCGGGACGCCCCCCCCCCACGCCCGGCGGTGAAAGGATACAGGGAGTTCTCGGGGGGGCCTCTTGGGGGTAGTTCTGAGGCCTCTCGGGAGGCTGTTGGGGGCCGCTCGGGAGCCTCGTCGTGGCCTCTGGGAGCTTCCTGGGTGTCTCTTGGGAGCCTCTTGGGGTTTGGTAGGGAGCCTCTTAGGGGCCTATGGGGGCCTCCTGGGAGCTTCTGAGGCCGAGGGTTCGAAATGTCCGGTGGAGTCTCCAGTCTGGGCTCTCTCTTGGAGCCGTCTTGGGGACCTCTTGGGCTAACTTGGAGGCGTCTTGGGCGATATTGGGGCGGTCTTGGGGTCCTCTTGGCCTGTATTGGAGCGTCGGGAAGCTGACAAGGCGAGAATGCCCAATTCTTTCAAAACCCAAGGGAGATCTATGATTTTGCTCCTTGGGGACCTCTTGGGAGTGCCCTTGGATTGGGAATTTCCGAAGCTGTCTGGAGGCTATCGCGACTTGGACCGATACTTCGGCGATTCGGGGCCCTCGAGGACATTCTTGGGGGCCTCTCGGGGCACTTTTGCTACGTCTTGGGGATTGTCTGAGCTTCCGAACCGCCCGGAGGGGAGTCGTATCTGATCCAGGACCCCCCCCAGAGACCTCCCCGGGGACCCCCCTGGGACCCCCCCCTTGGCGGGGAAGGGATCAAAGGGAAGGGGCTTCCCTTCGACTCAACTACAGCGCTGCTCAATTTCGCTGTGGCCGGCGCGCTCGAGGAGGAGGGCCCGGTGAAAGTGGAGGCAGCGGCGCCAGGCTCAGGGAAAGGGAGGTGACCGGCGAGGGCGACAGCGACGACGACGACAACAACGACCACGACGACGACGAGGACGAGCTTCCACACGCCGACAGGGTCGGCGGGTTTGTGCCTGTGTCCGTCTCCCCCCTCCGGAACCCCTCGCTCGCGGCCGAGAGGTGGAGCTGCGCGCCGTGCTCGAGGGGCAGGGCTGGGAGCAGGTGCTCGCCGAGGGGCGGGGGTGCCAGTTCGAGGGGCGCACGGCCCCGTGCAGGGAGAAGGCGACCATGCTCCCAGAACAGAATGTGCGGCACATCCGTTCCCCTTCCGAGCTCCGCGCGGATCTGTGGGATCGGCGCCTGGCCCCTGACCCCCCTCCTCCTTGGCGCGCAGAGCGCGCCGGGGGCGGCGCCGGAGGCGCCGCCCCGAGGTGGGTCAAGCGCAGACCCAGGAACTCCGCGCGGACTTCCGAGGGTTTTCGTGTTTGCGCAGTTCATCTGTTCGAAACATCCGGCGGCGAGCCCAGGGGGAGTAAGAGGGGGCGGTCCTCAGGCGGCGGCGGGGCTTTTTAGGTGCCCTTGCGTCTTTTGAGAAGGCCTTGTAAGCCTTCGCCGATTTCACGGACGGCTTCTCAGGAGGCGCGAGGGCTTCCGAGAGGCCCTGCAAGCCTTCTGAGAAGGCCTGCCCCCTCTCAGTCGGGGAACAACACTAAAAACAAACACTGTCGGAGGTCCGCGAGGATTTCTCGGATCGGCGCTGGAGGCCCCTGGCGGTGCCTCAGGCGCCGCGCCGCCTCTGGCGCGTTCCACGCACCAAGGAGGGGCGCCCAGCGCCGATCCAAGACATCCGCTCGCGGACCCCTGGACGTTCATGCTCATGCCATTGGTTGTTCCTCCACTTCCCGTTCCCCTTCTGGGCTCGATGCGGACCCCGTTTTGTTGTACGTCGTCGTCGCTGATGCATCGTCGATGCGGCGCGATCCTCCGACTCCGTCTGCTCGGGCCCCATTCGGGAGGTCTCTGTCCTCTCATGGCGAAGCGTCCTGGTTTCCAAGAGTGCTCCAAGAATTGTCTGTGGTTTGCACGAAATGTCCTCAGAACATTCCTGGCCGCTTTGTTCTCATACCTCGGCTTGTGTATGCTATGGGAATACTGCGTCTTATTTGAAGCCTTCTATTGTTCGAAGAACACTCCGTGGCAGGCCTACACTTGATGGGCCCGTTTTTACACCGCTTCCGAAACAACTGTTTCTTGAACGTGGGAACGGCAGAAGAAGTGGCAGCCGGAAACGGCAAATCACAACGGCTCCGAAATGGGCACCGGAACCGAAACCGGCAAAACAACGGCGATGGAACCGTCAGCAAAACGGCCCCGTCGTTTCCAAAGCCCAGGGTCGGTCCCTATCCCCCGGGCTCGCCGCCGACCGTGCGGCTGCGCGTCGCCAACCCGCCCTCCTCGGGCGGCCGGCCCGTCACCGCGGAGGTGCGCGTGGTGCCGTTCGGCGCCGCGGCCTCCAGCCGCCAGGACGGCTTCCAGGCGCCGGGGCACTGGCTGTCGACGCGCGCCACCGCCGCCGAGGCTCGAGGGAAGAAACGCCTCCTCCTCCTCCTCCTCCTCCTCCTCCTCCTCCTCGTCGTCCTCCTCCTCGTCCTCCTCCTCGTCCTCGTCCTCCTCCTCCCCCTTTTCCTCGTCCTCCTCCTCCTCCTCCTCCTCCTCCTCTCCCTCCTCCCCTCCTCCTCCTCCTCCTCCTCCTCCTCCCCGTCCTCCTTTTCCTCCTCCTCCTCTTCCCCCTCCTCGTCCTCGTCCTCCTCCTCCCCCTCCTCCTCCTCCTCCTCCTCCTCCTCTTCCTTAGCCGTTTCGGCACGAGCGTGTTGGGCGTTCGTGTTTGCGCTAGCCACTGAGAGAAACAGCGACGACAGCGACTGCGCCTGGGAAGCGTGGTCTTCAGTGGTCTTCAGTGGACTTCAGTGGAGGTGCTTCGGAGGTTGCGGATGATGCCCCAACGACACCTGGCGCAGCGAGTGTTGGTCGTGCGGGGCCAAAGCATCGCCAAAGATCTTCGCAGCCATCCAGCAGTGTGACGGCGGTTAACCGCCTTGGCGGCAAGGTCATGGCAAGGGAGGCGGCCAGAGCCCCAAAAGCGGACGTGGCAGCAAAAATGGCAATTCGAAGATTGTCAATCCTTCGCGCTGGGGTGAAGGCCAAGACTGGGTGGGCTCACTTCAAACAACCGCCAGTGCAGCCCGCGGAGCTGTCCCTTCTCGAGATGGCCGAGGCGTTCAACAAGGCGTGTGCGGAGCAAGGGAAGCAATGCCTCACGCAGCAGCAGCAGGAGGTCCTGGCACCGCAGCCACCTGAGAAGGTCGACCTTGCCACGCGGCCGTTGTTCCAGATCCTGCATAGGAAGGCGGACATTGCCAAGCATATCAAGCGCACCAAAGCGAGGCTGGCCGAGAGGGCCAAGGAGCTGGCGGCAGCCCAAGCTGCGCATGACGAGGAGCTGCGCCAGCTCCGTGAGCACGAGGCCCAGAACGTGGAGCTGGAGGCGCTCGAGTGGGCCAAGTAACACGGAGGCGGCAGTGCCCACCGAGGACGCAGAGTGGACGGCGAACAATCTGGCCTTTGCAGAGGAGATTCCGGGCGGCCTCGCCAAGCACCCAGGCGTCCAATGTGTCCAGGAGATCATCAACGCAGCCGCCAAGGAGGCAGCCAAGGGCGGCCGCCAAGGCTGCTGCCCAGGATTCCGCGCCTGGTGGCTGGTCAGCCCGACGGCAGTGGTGGAGCCGACATCCCAGTCGACCCTGATGACATCGAGATCGACGAGCAGCTCGCTGACACAGTGGCAGCAGCAGTAGATATGCTCTCAGGCAAGAGGCCCGCTTTCGACCTCAGCAAGGGCGAAGACCCGGCCGCCTCAAGCAGCTCGCGGCGGGCTTCATCAAGTCGGCGAAGAAGCAGCGAGTTTGACGGCTTGGCGGAGGAGAGCGGCCTGGACTCCTACAGCCTGGCGACTGCGAGCGGACGCCCCGGAGGAGCCACCGCCGCGCACTTGGGGCAGTTGCGCGGAGGCCTCGGAGCTGGCTGGAACGACATCGTCAAGAGCCTCCTCGGCGCAGGGCCCGTGGGCGAGCCAGGGGCCGCAGCCAGCTCGCAGCGCGTCGCTGCGAACCTGGACTGCGAAGGCCCACCCTCGGCAGAACCTCGGCCCCCACCCGCCCCGGCCGGCGGGGGGGGCTGTATCGCGAGGGGGGGGGCGTCGAAGAGGGCAGGGGCGGAACTCGGACTCGCGCGCGTACCTTTCTGGTACTTCGGCATGTTCCAGTGGGTCAGGCAGGCTGTCATCGGCCGCGGGGTCGTCGGGCTGGGCGTCGAGGCCGATGTCGAGGCCCTTCCCTGAGATGGCTGCTTTGCCCGGGCAGGGCAACTCCAGCTACGCTCGCGTCAGAGCGGCGAAGGGGCCTGCCGAGACGGCGCAGAGTGGGCCGGGGCTCAACAACCCAGGCGGATCGGCTGGAAGGCGGGGGCCGCCAGCGCCTCATGGGGGGGGCCGCGACGTAGGCGGGCGCGCGGCAGAGGGCGCGCCCCCCTCGGCCAGGGCGAGCACCGAGGCATCAGACGGAGCGACTCCTACGACCAAGCCAGCTCGCGCAGGACCACCAGGTCGGGGCGCCGTGGGAGCCGCGACCCAGATGCGTGTCAGGAAGCCCGAGGCCAGCCCGCCGGGGGCGCCAGAGGAGCCCGCGCTGGTCTTAGCCAATGCCAACACCTGGGCCAGCGGCCAAGCTTTCCTGGATCGGAGCAACGGCGAGCAGCAGGAGTACGGCGTGGTGTGCATGCAGGAGACCCGCTTCAAGTCCAGACAGCGCCTGAGCGCTGCAGCTAAGTGGGCGCGGCGGGCGGGCTTCGACCTCCTCGGCGCGCTGTCGGTGGAGACGGGGCCAGGGCCGCTCGACAGCTCGGGCGGGGTGGCCGTGCTCTCGGCAGCGGCGGCAGCCAGGGGCGAGAGACCGCCGCGGCGCAGCAGCAAGCCCCCGCATTGGGCGCGGGCAGCCAAAATCTACGAGGGGCTGGGCATCCCAATCGCGGTCTGCTCCGCCGCCTACCTGGTCGATCGCATCGGCGTGGCAAGGGGGCAACATTGCGATGCGCGAGGCCCTCCAGAACTGGGTAGGCATCCTCGCGCGGCCGTGGTTCACATGGCAGACTGGAATGTTGGGCCAGACCCCCTCGCCAGTTGGGTAAAGCAGGCTGGGGGAGTGGCGGTGGGGCCATGCCTCCCCGCGCGTGGCCAGAAGGAGTGCGACTCTGGCATTGTGGCCGAGGTGCTTGCCAGCCGAGTCGAGACAGCCGATGTCTTCGGCGACGCCGCGGCCAGCCCGCACTTCCGGATCGCCATCGCGCCCGAGGGGGTGCGCGAGCGGGCCGCCATCGCCAGGGCGCCCCACCCCCGTAGGTATCCGACGGCCCCGCCGCCGCCCGCCCAGACGCGCCCCCGGAGCGCGACGGGAGCACCTGGCCGGTGGCATATCGGGGGTGGTCCCTGGGACTTGGCCAGGGCCTCGGAGTCCTGGTTCTCGATGGCGGAGGACTACCTGGACAGGCCGCGCCAGCTGGGCCAGCGCCCCCAGCCCGTCAAGAGGGAGGACGGCTTCCAGGTGGTCATGAAGCCACTGGTCCACGCGCGGGACCTCACCCTAAAGACGACCGCGAGCAAGGGACAAAGGCCGCGGGCGAGCTTCGCGGCGGCCCGCAGGAAGGCGGCCCTCATGCGCGCCCGCAAGGACGAGCGCGGACGGAACGGGCACCCCCGATTCGGCGGGCAGGCGCAGGTGATGGGGTCCTTCGGTTTAAGCGAGGTGGCTTGGCCGATGGAAGGCGAGCTTGCGGCCTCGGAAAACACTGCCATTGCCTCGGCCTCCGACAAGATGGAGCTGCACGTGCGCCGCGTGCTGCTCGTGGGCATCGCCGAAAACACTAGCAGGCTACAGGCCCGGGGCCGACGGCGTCGCTCGGCGGAGTGGCGCGCGCGGCCCCAGGGGGCGGCACGCAAGGCGGGAGGGCGGCAGGCCCACCGCTTCATCAAAGACAGCAACCTGGCCCCATCCACGCTGATCGAGCACTACGGGGAGGAAACATGCGAGGGCCTGCCCGTTGTTGGTGACGCGGCCATGGCCGCCCGCATGAGGGTGGGTTCGCGAGGGCCGCGCCGAGGACGAGGGCCCCCTGGCGCGGGCGCAGCGAGGGCGGGGCGACTGGACCAGCCTCCCGACAGCATCCACAGCTGGAAGCTCAACCCAGGGCCGGGCCGCTCTGGCTCCTCGTCGCGTTCCTACCCAAGGCCCCCTTCCAGGTGGAGTCAGGCCCATCCTCCTGGCCAGCATTCGGACAAGGGCGCGGTCCAAGTTGAGGCAACCTGTTGTGGCAGCCGGGGGGCGAAGGAGGAACGCTGGGGGGTTGCAGGGCGGACGTGCGAGACGGCAGGTTTCGCGCGCACTATGATGGCCAGCTTCGCTAGGA
This sequence comes from Prorocentrum cordatum, assembly GCA_963575745.1. Classification (NCBI taxonomy): domain Eukaryota; class Dinophyceae; order Prorocentrales; family Prorocentraceae; genus Prorocentrum; species Prorocentrum cordatum. The sequence continues at coordinate 484,032 of CAUYUJ010018449.1, forward strand.
AGACGGGGATGGTCTCGGGCGCCTCGGCGATGGACCCCGCGAAGTACGATGCGCGAGCTCATCAATCACGAAGAGAGCTGTTCGAGCAGGCTGTGGCGGCGAAGTTCCCGATGGTCCTCCTGGCGGCCATGTGCTCCAGCAACCGCCTGCCCGGGAGGGCCCTCCTGGGTAAAGGGGTGGGGCCCCTGGTGGATGCCGGCGGCGCCGCGGCGGCTGGGTGCTCCTGCGCAGCGGGCGCGGGCGAGCTGCTGACGTGCACCCTCCTGCGCAGCATTGCCCTGCGTTGCCCGCTGGGCCGAGCCCGGCGCCTGGTGGGCGACGGCCTCCTCCAAGCGGTGGGCGCGGTTCGCGCTGTCGGAGACCAGCCCTCGCAGGCTGCCCGCGACTTGTGGGTCGGCATGCAGGCCGGGCGCCTCGAGATCAATTGGGGCAAGACTGGCTGGCTGGCCACGGACCCAGGGCTCGCGCGAGCGCTGGGGCAGGGCTGGGAAGCGCTGGGCCTGCCGCGGCGCTGCGGTGCCTCGGAGGCGACGGCGACGACGGCGGCAGGCGCCGGGCGCCCGATCAGGACCGAAGGCTTGTCAAGGCGGCCAGGGCGGCGGCCAAGATCGAGCTGCTGCAACCCCCGGGGGCGATGGCGCGTCGCATGCGCCGAGGGTCGCCCTTCGCCGCGGCGGCGCGGGGATCGGCAGTCGCGGGCGTCGCAGAAGGCAAGCTCAATGGTCTCCGAGTCCACGCGTAGCGTGCTCAGGGCGGGCTCGCGCCAGGCACGCGCCTCGCCATCAGAGCCCGCGCCGTGGAGAGGGCTTGGCGCAGGGCCCCTTTCGCGGCGCGCACGGCGGAGGTCACCATGGCGCGGGCCACTGGAGTGCGGGGCGGGCTGCTCCAGCTTGAGGCGCTGGCCACTGTCCACGCCGAGGCGCGCAGGATGCCCGATGCCAAGCAGCCGTGGACGCAGCGCACTGACCCAGCCCAGGCAGCGGTCCTGTGCCTGGCGCGCGCAGGCTGCCAGCTTGCGCAGCGCGATAGGATTCGTGATCATCGCTGTCATGACGTCAACCTCAAGTTTGTTTCGCCTTGAGTTGTCTGCCAGGCAGCGCGCGAATCTGCATGTGCCGCCTCCGACGCCATTGCTCTGAGGAGGATGGGGTGCTCTTGGGTGTCGGGGCTGCATTGGGGGCCCGTGGTGGCTGAGCTCGCGGGAACCTCAGAGCTGTGGGCGAGCAGACACAATAATGCGCTGCGATCCGTGAGTTGCGGGGCTCACTGGAGCCAGGCGTGCCAGCGCGCCACAGGCAAAGCTTTGCGCGACCGCTGTGCCTGACGCGGTGCTCGGGGCACCCTTTGGCACCGCAGTTCTGACTGCCCCAGCGCGGAGCTCCTTCGCCGCGAAGACTGCCCGCTTGAGCTTCTCAGGGCTGCGAGAGTCGTTGAGGGAGGACCGAGTGCGGAGGTTTTTGCGCGAGGCCTGCTGCCCTCGCCTGCGCATGCCTTCCCTGGCGTCGGGACACCCGAAGCTGATCATGTTCGCTTGGTGGGCCGTCTGCCTGGCTGGCCCTTCGAAGGCGATGTGTTCGTGGACGGCTCAGCCCTCTGCACTCGGCACGGCGGCTTGCGTCGAGCGAGGTGGTCTGTGATCAGCCGCAATGATGACGGCTCGTTCGCTCTGGCGCGGTATGTTCGGAACGGTGCCGCTCGCATGGTTGCTCTCCCAGTCCTCTAGGGACGCGGATGACTATGCGTTTCATCTGGTGTCCATTTTTTGTGGAGCCTGCAGTAGACGGTGCGATCGCGGTGCTGTCGGACTGCGCAGGTGCCATCGCCTGTGACCGGAATGCTGGTAAGGCGCTCAGTTTGTCGAGCCCGTTTCGGCACATGTGGGACTTGTGGTGGCAGAAACACGGCGAGAGCGCAACGGTGAATAAATCGAGGCGCGCGCTTCGGCGGAGAGCGATCGTTCCGTTTTTGACACTGGTGTCGGCTTGGCAACTCCTTGGCAGATCAGTGGGCCAAGAAAGGAGCCATTTTGTAGCGGACGCCGCCCGAGGAAATCCTCTTTGTTGAAGCATATGAAGACCTTACCAGCAAGATTGCCCACGTGAGCCCGAGTCCGTGCCTGTTGTCGAGGGTGGGGGGGGTGATCTTGGGTTGATTCCTGGTCGGCCGTGGCTGTTTCGAGGGCACGCCGCGGCGAAGTGCGATGTTGATGGCCCAGAAGCTGGCCGGCGTTTGTTTGTTCTGCAAGTCCTTTGGGGCCGCTGGTGGGCTCAGAGTGGCCCCATGGGAAAGGCCTTGGCCCATGATCTGCCTTGGGTCCAAGCACCCTGGGCTCAAGACCCAGAGATTCGCAGGCGATTTCTCTCCCCCAATCCCCGACCTCCGCCAGAAAAGTTTGGTCGCTCAGAAAAGGGGAGGAATCTTGGGATACATCCCGAGGGGGCTATTCGGACGCACCCCTGTCGAGGATGGACGCCCCCCCTCGTATATCCCAGGGTTGGGCCCCAAATTGTTGATCCTCTCGAAAACCTCACGGAGCCTGGGATAGGGGTCGACGCGTCCCCTGTTAGAGATCCAGGCCCCGTTGGGGGCGGGGTTGGGCCCTCGTCGGGCGGCGCTGGGTCCTCGGAGGGGCCCGCCGGCGGGCTCCCATCGGGCGTCTGCGGGGTCGGAGGTCCACGGGGCCCCCAGCTTTTCGCCAGTGCGGGGCGACGGTCCCCGTGCTGGGCCTGGCCCTTAAAAGTTGCCCGCCCGCGCGGGTGTGCGTCGGCCCACTCGGCGGCCGAAGGGGCTTTCGGGGCGCAGGCGGGCCGTGCGGGACTGCAGATCCGAGCTCGAGAGGTGGCCCCTGGAGGATGCCCAATTCACCCTGGCCTCTGCGGCGGCAGGCGACCTCGACCGCCCAGCCTCATTCCCATTCCCATTCCCATTCCCATTCCCATTCCCATTCCCATTCCCTCTCCTCCTCCTCCTCCTCCTCCTCCTCCTCCTCCTCCTCCTCCTCCTCCTCCTCCTCCTCCTCCTCCATTCAAGACCTTTCAAGACCGACTCGATACCGCTATCTAGCGGCGTACCCGTTCAGAGGATGTCCTTCAGTTAGTTGCCGAACTCGCTGAACTTGTCCTCACCACCACTGGGCCCAACCCCTCGCCCTGCGGGGGTGGGCTGCGCCCTGGGGCCTACCCATTCGCCCCGCTGGGGTGACGAAGATCACCCAGTCGAAGGTGTTGCCCTGCGCAGCGTACGCGACTTTGGGCCTAACCCCTCGCCCTGTCGGGGTGGGCAGCGCCCTGGGGCCTACCCCCTCGTCCCGCGGGAGTGGCGCCGAAGTGGTCGGCGCTGTTCTTTGGGTGCTGGGCGGCTGTCGGCGCGAACGAGACCCTGCGGCTCGCCTGCTGCTTCGCGCCGCCGCACGCTGCGGCTGCCGCCGTTTCTCGCACGCTGGACCTGCACGCTTCGCCATTGCTCGTGGCTCCTGCTTGTTCTGGCGATTTCCGCCCTGTAGCAGATGACGTATAGACTCCCAGCTTCGCGCCACTGCCTGCTGCCTCTGCTGCTTCTCGCGCGTCCCTGCATGTAGCTGACGCTGTCTGGACGCGCGTCTCTTCACGCGCGTGCTGGAAGGTCCCAGCTTGCTGATGACGGCTGTTCGCTCTCCAGGCTCTCCTACTCACTCTCGTGGGTACGCTCCTCCTCGCTGCTTTCGGTCTCTTCACCCTCGTCGTCGTCGCCCTCGCTGTCTTGGTCGCGGGCGTATTCGAGGAGGTCTTCTAGCATGCGCACTGCTTCTTCGAAACGGGAGTTGCTGACCTTGTCTGACGCGTAAAGTGAGATCGTGGGAAGGATTGCGGACGAGCTGGGGAACACCGACACTCCCGGCTCCCGCTCAACAAATCGTATGTGTTGCTTCACCTCGTTGCGGATGCTGTCCGCGTCGGCGCACCGCATACGGCGCGCACGCCTACGGCTCGCCCAGGTCCTCGCAGCCAGCAGTTGGGGGGACGGTTCCCCTCCGGCAGCTGCAGCCGCTACGTTTGCAGCTGATAACGTCTGGGTGTCCATCCGCTCGCCCGCTGCCACTGCCATCTCTTCTCCCACGCAAGACTCCACGCGCTCTGTTCTCCGGCTTCGCCTCCCTCTTCTGGCAGGGCGGTGCTTCCCAGGGCGCGCCAGCGTTGTTGGATTGTCAGCTCCGTTTCCCGCTTTGCGCACGCTCTGGTTCTGCATTCGCTTCTCGCGCGTTCTGGTTCTGGCTTGTGGCTTCGCCCTCCCGCTTCCCTGTCTCCTCCAGCACCGGTGCCGGCGCCACGTCTCGCACACGGGCGTCCGCGCTTGCAGCTGACGGCGTCTGGGCTCCCTTCCTGACGCCGCTGCCCGCGGTCTCTTCTCGCGCGCACGTGTCCCAGTCTGCAGCTGATGATGCCTGTGCTTCCGTCTTCGCTGCACTGCCCGCTGCCTCTGCCGCCTCTTCTCGCACACGTACAGGCGGCCCGGATTGAAAAGGTCGACCCTGCCAGATCAAGGGTACCCTCGTGTCCTGTGTCTTGCGACCCGTGCCTCCTGCATTTCTGTGGCAACGTGGCCCTCGGAGGAGGAGGAGGAGGAGGAGGAAGAGGAGGAGGAGGAGGAGGAGGAGGAGGAGGAGGAGGGAGGAGGAGGAGGAGGAGGAGGAGGAGGAGGAGGAAGAGGAGGAGCTGCAGCAGGAGCAGGGGGTCCTGTGTCCTCTCGCGTGTCCTGTCCAATCAAAAGGCTGCCTGCGTGTCCCAGTCCGTATAGTTGAAGGCATCCGAGAGTTCCCGTCCTGGCTCCACCTGCGCGCTGCCGCTGCCCGTTCTTGCGCACGCGTGTCCCGGCCTGTGGCTGATGGCGTGGGTTTAGGGTTTAGGGTTTAGGGTTTAGGGTTTAGGGTTTAGGGTTTGCGCCACTGCCCACTGCTTCCACTTCTTCTCGCAGGAGCGCTGCTGCCGACTCCTGTCGCAGAAAGGGGCGTTCGCTGCAAGCTGGCGCGCTCGAGCCAAAAACATGCGCTTGGGCCAACTCTTCTCGCACGCGAGGGCCTGCGCTTGTGGCTGAGGACGTCTGGTTCTGGTGACTCTCGTAGCCGTCGGCGGCTCCGTGTAACTGATGGTGGTCGGGCTCAACGTCGCCGTGAATGCAGAATTGTAGCTGATGACGTGCCGCTGACCTTTCTGCTCGCGCTTGCTTGCCACGGCGGTGTAGCAAGGGATGGCTGGATTTCGCTTCGTCACTGCAGTCTCTTTCGCTGCCACTGCCCGCGTCCCCGCTGCCACTGCCCACGTTCTGGGTGCTGCCACTGCCCGCCTGTTTTCGACCTTTGCTGCCACTGCCCGCCGACTTTGGACTGCCTCTGCCACTGCCGTCACTTCCACCCGCGCCCTGCAGCCTTTGCCTTCTGGATGCTTGCACCGGCTTTCCATCCCGTCCTCGTCCACGTCCTCGTTTTCTCCGTCTGGGTCCTCGTCCGAGCGGCTCTGTAGCTGATGACGGTTGGGCTTCGATTCGCCGTGAATGCAGAACCGTAGTTGATGACGTGCAACTGGCCATTCTTCTCGCGCGTGCACGCCAGGGCTGGGCCCCGCAGCGCCACTGCCATAGCGTCCGCTGCCACTGCCCGCGTCCCCGCTGCCAATGCCCGCCTTCTGGGTGCTGTTACTGTCCGCCTGTTTTTGACCCTGGCTGCCGCTGCCCGCCGACTCTTGACAGCCGCTGCCACTGCCGTCACTTCCACCCGCGCCTTGCAGCCACTGCCCGCCGTCTGGATACTGGATCTGGCTCGCCACCACGTCCTCGTCCTCTTCGTCTGGGTCCTCGTTCAAGCGGCTCTGTAGCTGATGACTGTCGGGCTCCGATACGCCGTGGGCGCCATTGCCGTAACATCCGCTGCCACTGCCCGCATCTTTGCTGCCACTGTTCGCCTTCCGGGTGCTGTCACTGCCTGCAGGTATTTGACCACTAGTGCCACTGTCCGCCAAATCTTGACCGCCGCTGTCACTGCCTCTATCTCCGCCCGCGCCCTGTTGCCACTGCCCGCGTTCTGGATATCTATACTGGCTCTCCAGGACCTCCTCCTGTGACTGTGCGGTACATAAGCTCGCAGTTGCTGCTCGCCCTTTTTGCGCGTGTTGCTTGCGGAAATGTGGCTGATGACGTTCGGGCTCAGCGTGGTCACACCCGTCTAGCACGGCTGCCCCAGAGCTCCCTGTAACTTCTCTCTCTGCTGACGCAGGCTGTTGAGCCAAGATGTTGTGTTTGAGCCAAGCTGTTGTTCGAGCCACGCCATTGTTTTTTGATTCTTGACCGCTGCTGCCACTGCCGTCGCTTCCGCCAGCTGCCTGGGGCCACGCCCCTCCTTTCTCGCAGGGGTCGTTCGCTTCGGCACTGTAGCCGATGACCTCTGGCGTCCAGCGCTGTTCCCGAAAAGGCTCGTGATGCGCTGGTTGCCACCACTGGTGCCACTCTCGCCATTGGCGCTGCAGCTCGGAAACGTGTTGACGTTGAGACTGCAATTGGTGGCTGGTTGCTCGCTGCGCCGCCATCTGGCGCGCTTTCCGCGCGAGGCGGGCCTGTTGAGCCCAGGGATTCGTCTGCTGCTGCTGCTGCTGCTGCTGCTGCTGCTGCTGCTGCTGCTGCTGCTGCACCGGCTCCACGCTCTGCCTGAGAGCGTCCTGCCAGGGCCGTGCCATACAGTCGGGGCCCTGAAGAAGGAACTCTTTTCGTTGGGGAGGGGCTCCGCGTTTCCTAAGTGTTTCGCAGCTTGCCTCGGGTTTTCCTTATGTTTTCGATCGGAAGTCGAAGTTTAACTTATGGGAAAAAGTTTAACTTATGGGAAAAAAGGTCAAGGCCCCGACTGTATGACGAGGCTCCATCGCGGCGCGGTCGGCAGATCCTGCGAACGCATGCGCCCGGGGCCGGCCCACGCGGCGGCCGCCTGGCGGGGGGGGGAGCCGCGGTTCGGGCCGCCGATGGCCCTTCCTCCTCCTCCTCCTCCTCCTCCTCCTCCTCCTCCTCCTCCTCCTCCTCCTCCTCCTCATCCTCCTCCTCCTGGATTCGACGCTCCAGCAAAAATTGGAGCGGCGGGTTTTCGGCAGTTTTCGGCCTCTGGGGGCCCTCGCCGGGCCTCGGGAGCGTCAATGAACGACGCAGGACGAAAAACCGGCTCTGGTGAATCGGTCCGGACCTCCAGGGCCCGCGCATCGAAACAGTTGGAGCGGCCGGTTGTCTGGGCAGGGCCCATGACCTAGATGTCGCTAGATTTTGTCGATGCCGATCTTGGTCATGGTCCATGTCGGATAATACACGAATTGACGTTGGTCAAGAACGACGGTGACCAAGATCTACACGACATTTCGTCGCACAGTGTTGGTCATGGTCCCCTTTGCCTGCCCCTCCAGAGGCGTGGATTCTCGCTGTCCGTTTATTGGAGCCTTGAACTCGGGGGCGCTGGGGGCGAATAGCCGAAGGGAGAGCAATGCATGTGTCCAGGGGCGCCGATGGTCCATGCCTTCGGCGAGGCTCCCCAGCGAATGCGTTTATGGTTTCCCCTGGGCCATTCGCCCCCATCGTCGCCCCCGATGAAAGGCGGCATGGGAATCAGCTTATTCTGCATTTGGACCGCATTTGGCCCCTCCTCCTGCAACGCCTCGCCCTCCTGCTCTTCCTCCCTCTCCTCGTGCTTCTCGTCTCCCTTGTGAAGGGACGAATCCGATCCAAATCCAGCCCAAATTTGGACCCACGTCCGGTCCAAATCAGGCCCACATCGGACAGCGAAAGGGGCCACGTATGCTCCCATGGAACGGACACCAAAGGAATTTTGCTCGGACGGGGCTAGGACGAGGATGCATCCGTCTCAGAGCGTTCCAGAACGCTTTCCGAGCTTTCCTGAACGCTCTGAGAAGGCCGCGGCGCCCGAGACATCCTCCAGAGCCGCCAGATCTCAGGGATCCTCGATTCATCCTCACCCGATGTTATCCTCGACCTGCCTCCTCCTCCTCCTCCTCCTCCTCCTCCTCCTCCTCCTCCTCCTCCTCCTCCTCCTCCTCCTCCTCCTATATATATATATATAGATAAGCCTTGGGGGTCGATGTTCGGGGGCCTCGGCAGGCGGCGGATTGTGGCGACATGCGGCCCGCCCCCCCCCCCCGCCCCGTCCTGCCCAAACACATCCACGGCCACAGCCCCCCCTCCAGGGACCCCACCAGGGCATCGGTTCCCCAGGCGGCGGTGGATATTCAGCTACGCGCAGAGGGGGGTAGGAAGAGGGAGGAAGTCTGTTTAGAAGCACCCCTGCTTCTTAGAAGCCGCGGGCCATGCCTGTAGATGTAAGGCTAGCGCCTTCTCAGAAGCAGCCTCCTAAGACGCCTTCCCCCTTCCCCTACACTCATGCGCGTGCGGCCACGATATGGAAAATACTAAGCCTCGCAAGACATCTGAAGCATACACTTTCGAAGGTCCGCGCGGATTTTCCGGATCTGCGCTGGACCCCCTGGCGGCGCCGCCCCTGGCGCGCGCGAGCTCTGCGCGCCAGAGCTCCGCGCGCCAGAAGTGAGGGGCTTCAGCGCCGATCCAAGAAATCCGCGCGGAGCTCTGACAGTGTTTTGTCTATTGAAAAAAGCATGTCCGTATCCGCGCCTCTCGGGCCAAGCCCTTGGGCCGCGTCCCCGCGGATACGGGGCATCCTTTCGTGCCTGCCCCGCGCGGGACGTGCCCGTGCGACCGCGTATCCTCGCAGGCGATTTTTCGTCCCCACCTCCCGACATTCAACGAAAAATGAAGCCGGTCAGGTAAGGAGACTCGGGGGTACACACCCATGGGAATTATTCGGACGCACCGCACCCCTATCGAGGATGCACGCACCTATTCGTATATCCCCAGGTTGGGCCCCAACATTTTGCCCAAAACCCACGAAGTCGGGGATAGGGGTCGACATGTCCTTTTGTTATGTCCGCGGGATCGCGCCTTAGAATCCAGACCGAGAGGGTGCGGATACGCCCAGACATCCAGCCGTTCCAGTTTTTCCTAACCAACTTGTTGTTGGGTCCTCGATTTGAACAGACGGCGCCCCGCGTCTCTTCTCCTCTCCTCTCCTCTCCTCTCCTCTCCTCTCCTCTCCTCTCCTCTCCTCTCCTCTCCTCTCCTCCTTCCTCCTCCCCCTCCTTTTCCCACCCTTACCCCTACGCTCTGTATGTCCACCGCTTCAGCGCACCCAGTATGGCGTCCCTATAGGGAGCTCCACCGAAGGCCCCAGTGACTGTGATCACATGCGTCCCGCGCCACCGAGTACGGCGTTTCGTGGTTCCTTAGGGAGCTCCACCGAAGGCCCCAGTGGCGGTGATCACATGCGTCCCGCGTCACCCAGTATAGCGCTTCGTGGCCTCATAGGGAGCTTGACCAAAGGCCCCAGTTGCTGTGATCACATGCGTCCTGCGCCACCTAGCACGGCGTCACGTGGCCCCATAGGGAGCTCCACCGAAGGCCCCAGTGGTTGTAATCACATGCGTCCCGAACCACCGGGTAAGCCGTTTCGTGGCCCCATAGGGAGCTCCACCGAAGGCCCCAGTGGTTGTAATCACATGCGTCCCGAACCACCGGGTAAGCCGTTTCGTGGCCCCATAGGGAGCTCCACCGAAGGTCCCAGTGGTTGTGATCGCATGCGTCCCGCGCCACCCTGTACGGCGTTGCGTGGCCCTAGAGAGAGCTCCACCGACGGTCCCAGTGGTTGTGATCACATGCGTCCCGCGCCACCCAGTACGGCGTTACGCGACCACATAGGAAGCTCCATCGAAGGCCCCAGTGGCTGTGATCACATGCGTCTCCCCCCACCCAGTACGGCGTTTCGTGGCCCCATCGGGAGCTCCACCGAAGGCCCCAGTGTCTGTGATCACATGCGTCCTGTGCCACCGAGTACGGCGCGTCGTGGCTCCAGTGGGAGCTCGACCGACGGTCCCAGTGGTTGTGATCACATGCGTCCTGTGCCGCCCAGTACGGCGCTTCGTGGCCCTATAGGAAGCTCCACCGAAGGCCCCAGTGGCTGTGATCACATGCGCCCCGCACCACCGAGTACGGCGCTTCGTGGCTCCATTGGGAGCTCCACCGACGGGCCCAAGTGACTGTGATCACATGCGTCTCCCCCCCCACCATTTCGGCACACCCCTCATTTGTTTCGTGGCCCCATACGGAGCTCCACCGAAGGCCCCAGTGGCGACGTTCGCATGCGTCCCTCCAGACCACTTCGGCATACCCCTCACGCGCCTCGTGGCCCCATAGGGAGCTCCACCGAAGTCCCCAGTGGCGACGTTCGCATGGCGGCACCGCTCCCTTTGGGCACACCCTTCACGCTTTTCGTGGCCCCATATGGAGCGCCACCGAAGGCCCCAATGGCTACGCCCGCATGCGTTCTTGCCCCATCTTGACACACCCTTTACAAGCTTCGTGGCCCCATAAGGAGATTCACCGAAGGCGATACCCACAACTGCGATACTCACAACTGCATATGGTTGGGCCCTTCGCCAGGATCATTTCGATGCGTGGGCCCTCGAGGTCCGGACCACTTCCCCGAGGCCGGTTTTTTGTCTTGATTTTTGTGTTTGATGCTCCTGAGGCCCAGCAAGGGCCCCTGAGCCCGAAAACTGTCAAAAACCGCCCGCTCCAAGTTTTTCGGGAGCCCCCGATCTCTGGGCATCCTCTGTTACATCCGCTGGATCTGGCCTCAGAGTCCAGACCGCAGGGGCGCGGATACGGGTAAGCTCGCCGCTCTGGGCTCGACCTGAACGGCTTGGCAGCAAGAAGACAGAAAGAAAACGGAACGAAGGCAAGACGAAGGAAAGCGAAAGCATAACGAAAACGAAAAACGCTGATTCACAAGGTGAAGCAAAGTTAGCACTGCTCGCCCCATGCATGATGTGCTGCCCTCTTGCCCTCTGCTTCTGTCCTCTCTTTCCTTTGCGACCGCAGCAGTTTCGGAGCAGGGTGGACCGCTTGCCCCACTCCACCCCTGTTTTCTGCCTGTCCCCGCCGGGGCGCTGGTGGCAGTCCGTGCGGCGGGGTGCCGCTTGCACCTCGCCCTCGTCGCCGAAGCCGCGCTGGTTGTTCCCAGTGCCACAAGCAAACAAAACAAGAAGGGAGCGGGCTGAGACCGCGCGTGCCCCGCGAGGCGCTGCCCCCGGTGGGCCGCATGGTCGCGGGGACCTACCTCCGGCGGGACCTGCGGCTCCGGGCGGACCGGCTGGAGGTGGTGGAGGTGCAGCAGGTCGGAGGCGGCACAGAAGGGGGCGAGGACTACCCAGAGGTCCGACGTCCCAAACAAAGTTAGGAGCGGCGGTTTTTTTTGTCAGTTTCGGCCTCTGGGGGCCCTCGCCAGGCCTCGGGACTCTTAAGAAACGACTCACGACGAAAGACCGGCCCAGGGGAAGTGGTCCGGATTTGTGGCCCACGCCTCGAAAGAATTGGAGCGACCAGATGTGTGTAGGGGGTGTTATCATGGGGGAGCCATGATAATTCCCAAGATTTCGTGGTGCTTCTTCTTGCCTCAATAATTACGTCCCCGGCCCCCCTTGGCTGCGCGCATGCCGGCGGCCATGATTTGCACCCCCCCTCTCTCCGACGAAGCAGGAGGTGCAGCAGGTCTCGCTGTGGGGGAAACGACAGGTCCTGAGGGAAACGGGTCCTCAGGTGTTTCTCCGTTTTGGAGCTCCTGGGGCCCTCCACGGACCCCAGGGCCATCAGAAAACGACTCAGGAGGAAGAGCTGGTCCTGGAGAAAGGTCCCGGGGTCTAGCACCCGTTTCCCTCACAACCCGTTTCCACATGCTAGAGCAGGTCGCGCACTCGGGACAATGGGGCCGATACCTGGATACGCGGAGAAGAAGCAGCGGCATGAGCAGCTCGGGGGTGCAACTCCAGGGAGATTGGATCCAGCACCTGCGCTGGTCGAATTGCGGCTTCACCCAGCATAGTCCCGCCCAGTCCGGCTCCATCTCATTGAATCCAGCTTACTCCTGGGCTTCATCATCAAGGCTAGTCGGGCCCAAATGGCCGCATAGTCTGGTGTAATGGACGCCAGTATTTCTTACGAAGACCTCTCAGGAGTTGCCTCCGAACATACAATTGGACATTCATCTTGGCCGTCCAGCTATTGAGCTTCCTGAGGTGCCCCAGGCCATCTGTGGGCCCCCGAGGGTCATCGGGGGAGAAGGAACTTCTATGGGGCATCTGCTGGCAGGCCAGTTTCTTGTAAGACGCGTCTCCTGCAAACTTTCGTAGGTCCGCGCGGATATTCTTGGATCGGCGCTGGACCTCCCTCCCTGGCGCACCAGGGGCTTCGACGAAGGCCCCGCCAGGTGGGTCCAGCTCCGGTCCAAGAGATCCGCGCGGACCTCTAAAAGTCCATGTTCATTCTGCAGCTATTTCTTCTTCGAAAGACGCGAAGCAGGATCGCTGGGGAGCTCCTCGAGGCTGCGAGGACGAACCGTAACATCCAGCGCGAGATCGCCAGCGACGTGAAGACGCACCAGTACTCGCCGGAGCCTCTCGAGGCAGCCGCCAACGAAGCGTGGCTGTTCCACGGCACATCTTCCGCCGGTGCGCGCGCCATCGCTGACGAGGGGTTCGCCGAGGGCGCCTACATGGAGCACGGAAGGGCGTTCGGACAGGGGTTGTATTTCACCGAATGTTCCAGCAAAGCCGACTTCTACACAAAGCCGGCCCAAGCAGAGGTCGACATTCCGGAGTACGCGGGCCTGTGCTGCATGCTGCTCTGCCGCGTGGCTTTGGGTCGCACTTTGGTCGTCGACGTTGCAGGCACTCCAGATAAGAACAGTATCGCAGCCGACTTCGCAAAAGGAGAGTACCACTCCGTACTGGGCGACCGCGAGCACCTTTTGGACTCGTACCGAGAGTTTGTGGTGCCAAATGCATCCCAGGTAGTACCGACCTTCCTCATTTGGTACAGGCGCCTTCACAAGAGTTCGTTTGAACGATGGAAGGACCGTAACTTCGGCGGAAGCATCACATCACTGTTTGGCTGAGTGTCTTCGCGGCGCTCGCACCCGTACTCGCTTCGTTTGAAAGTTTCACTCGCCGTGCCGCAACCCAGTGTGCTTCCGTGCGTCTTGTTGACTTTGCTGGGCTAGTCCTGCATATCCAGGACAAGTCCGAACGGCAAAATCCATCCATGACGCTCATTGTCAATACATCTCGCAATGCTAGACGCTTCGCGTGATATCACCAGCCCATCCCAAAGCGATGTTCAAGCGAGTTGCGCTGGTCAGGGAGGTGGAGAAGCATGCAGCGGAAGAATGGGCCAGGGAAACCGTCATACCCCAAGACGGGGAGGACGGAGGAGGGACGAGGAGGAATAGGCGGATGAGGAGAAGGAGGAAGAAGAGGAGGAGGAAGAGGAGAGGAGGAGGAGGAGGAGGAGGAGGAGGAGGAGGAGGAGATCTGCGAGCAGAACGCTTTCCCTGCCCGTTCCGTGGCGCGTCCCTTGCCACGCCCCCTGGGGCGTTCCTCGGGACGCCCCCTGGCATGACTCCCTTTGGCACGCCCCATGGCACGCGCCTTGGCACGTCCCGTGACAGGTTCCTGACACGTTCATGGCGCGTCCCCTTCTACGTTTCCTTACGCGTCCCCTGGCGCAGCCCCTAGCGCGCCCCTGGCACATCCCGTGGCGCGACCATGCGCCCTGCGCCCCGTTTTGTTTCGTCCCGTTTCGGAATTGGGTCGGATCTTGAGCTCGAGCTGACTGAGCGTCCCGCGCGTTTCGACAGCAACCAGCTTTGGGCGAGCTGTGCGCTTAGGCAGCTTGAGGATACGATCCAGATCAGTTCGGTCAGGACCTAGATGCTAATGACGACTCGAGCCGCACCGCTATAGAGCACAATCGCGGCATGGCACACCACACCTCAGCACGGCACATCACAGCACAATTGCTGGCACGAGATACCACGATCGGTACGCTCAATGCTGCAACGGCCCGTCGCTGAATTAGGTGTCTTGCAAACGCTGTCGTGCCTCACATATCTGAAATCCTGTCCAGGTTCATGGGTCGATCGTGTTTCACAACGAGCGGTGTTGCCAGGTTTCGGGCCCCAAGACCCCCACAGATCGATCTGGCTCGAAAAATGAGGCAGGCAGGGGCTCCAGCGGTGATTATTTGCGATGTTGCAATGCTCCTTCAACGTCAGATCAGAGGGAGCGCAGGCAGCACGACGCACCGTGCGGCAGCAGCCTCTCTTTCCTCGAGCTCTTGGCGAGCGGACTGGTACCGCGAAAGCTCGAGCGTTGGAATGCTGATCGTCGCAACTCGATCGCAATGGGCGGCGGCCCTGGGGGCCCGAAACTGCCCCGTCGCCGCCGAGAGCTTTGACACGAGCGCTGGTGCGACCTGGTCGGGTCACCCAGAAGGTCTCTGCCCCGACATCCGATGTTTTTTCTTTGATACGGGGTCCCAGGAAGTCTCGACCCTGTCCCCAGGGCCGGCTTCTCGTCCCGATGCGTTGGTCTCGTGGCCCAGAGGGAGCTCCCCCGGAGGCTGCATCAATGGCGACAGACACCCCGTCGTGCCTTTTGTCACGGCGCTATGGGGGCCTGGGTCAGCAGCTGGCGCGGCACGTTGACCTGCTGATCGCCCGCTGGTCGCGCCAGGAGTCGAGAGAGGCGAACTCCGCCCGGCGCTGGACGTCGCCCTATACGCCAGCGTTCGAGCATAAGTGCCGCGCTGCGCCGTTGCCCGCGGCGGCTGCGGCAACGGCCTGTGCGCTGTGTTCCTTCCTTTTGTCCCGCCCGATCCCCCTCCTTAGATGTTTGTTCTACAGGACTGAGGGCGGTTTTTGCGGTTTGAAGGTGGACGTTGTTTCTGCGTTTGGGGCGCTGTTTTTGTTACGCCCTTATGTCCGGGATCGGCCTGTGGCCCACGTGCACGTTCTCTTGCCGTCTTACAATGCCGCCGACCCCACGCAAATCTTCTGCGGTGCCGTTGATCGAGGCTTGGAAGACGGACAAAAGTGCCCCTGGCGCTTTCAAAACATCTACCCCCCAATTCCCAGACATCCGACGTCGTGTGCTTGGACAACGTGGCGCCCAGAGGCTTGGACCTCGTGCCGGGGAATTTGTTTTTTGGGCCATCCCGAGAAGCCTGTTGACGACCCCGGGGCGTACTCGAGGGCCGCCTGGGAGGCCGACACGGGGCCGACACGGGCTAACGACCTCCCGTCGTCATCTGTCGTGACGCGAGGACGTCAGGGCCCTCCGCGAGGGAGCAGAGACCACCGCCACCCGGCGGGACCCGCCCCTGGGCCACTGGGGCGCCTGAGCGTCGTCGGGTGCTGGGGGACGTTGGGGCGTGCCACCGCCCAGGGATTGCCACCGCCCTCCCGATGGATTCTCTGTGGCTCCTCCTCCTCCTCCTCCTCCTCCTCCTTGTTTCCCTGAATTTCGACAAACTTGCCGTTGACAATCAGATTTTGGACAAAAGCCAACGTATTGGACCGTAGATAAGCTGAAGCTCAGAGCACGCCTCAGACTAGCCTAACGATCAGAGCACGCCTCAGGGCGCGAGGTCGAGCCTTGCAGCGCTGCTTTGGGTGTGATCTGGATTGCTGCTGCATGCGTTGAACTACCCTGCGTTGCGCTGTTGTGCTTTGCAGTGCGCTGCAGCAAAGCGCGCTGCAATGCATTGCCTGTTCTTCTTTAATATTCGTTCCGCGGTCGCTTGATTTGCTTTTAAGCACACTGCGCTGAATTGCATTGCATTGCAGTGCGCGGCGTTTCAATGAACTTGCTCTGCAGTGCATTGATATGCGCTGATGGCCTTTGCGTCGCTTTTCATTACAATGCCTTGCGTTGTTCTGGCATGACGTTCCGTTGCATTGGATGTTGGCCAATGCGTGTTGTTCGGGCTCTTTCCATCTGGTGAGTCCGAGGGTTCGTGCGCTCCGTCGCCTGGACGATCTCTCGGTCACCCCCCCACGCTGAGTGCACGTGCCCTGTGTTGAATATTGTGGGGGGGCACATCCTCTTCCCCCTCTTCCCTCCTGCTCCTCCTCGTCGCCCCCTGCCTCCCGCCGCCGCGCGCGGCCGATCGCCAGCCGCATGGCTGTCCCCGCCTCGCCACTCGTCAGCGTAGGATCGAGGGGGTCCCAGGTGTGCCTCGGGAGGGACCGACCACCTGCCATGTGGACGGGCCTTCGCCAGCCCGCGTGGGCCAGCCACGGCCGGGACGCGTCTGCCTCAGCACCTCGGAGCTCTGGCGACGGCTTCGGCATCAGCGTCAGCGTGGAGGGCGACGGCTTCTGGCGAGGCCTCGTGGAGCGCGAGGAGCGCGGGCGCCAGCTGCCCGCGCACGTCATGAGGCACGTGTCCAGCGACCGCTTCCGCGAGGTGGTCTTCCCTGGCGAGGGCGCGCACAGGCGTCGTGCAGCCGTTCGTGGGAGCCTTCGTGTTGCGTTTCGCCTTCCTTTCTGATGCAGAGTCCGTGCCCTTTCCGTGCCACTTCCATGTCGCTCTCGTGCCCCAGCGACCGCTGTGCTTTGATGGCGCTAGGCCCAGTGAGGGCGTCGAGTGTATTCAAACGGAGACGGAACGGAAGTGGAACGGCAGTGGAACAATAGCAAACGCCTACGCTAGAGTGCTTCCAGACGTGGTCCGAGTAGATGGGGTTGGAGGATCGCGCCGCATCGCCGATGCATCCGCGATGTGGCTCGATGTGGAGCCTGACCTTCTCCACGCCGACGTCGCCGGTGCACAGCGAATGCATCGGCGATGCATGGATGATGCGGCGCGATCCTCCGACTCCATTTGATCGTTTTCGAACTCATTGTTTCGCCGATCGGCGCGGGCCCTCGCACCCCCTCCCCCCGGCTGTTTGGGTCGCCCATGGGACCACCACCACCTGCTCGGACCCACCGCCGAGCAAGAGAAAACGCCCACCCGCCTGCTCGGACCCCATCTGGGAGGCCACGCCCGGGCGTGACGCGGAGGCTCCCGCGAACGGCCACAGCGCAGGCGGCCCGACGCCCTCGCGCGCACCGACGCGGCCCCGCCCCGCGCGGCCTCGGAGGCGGGCAGCCTGGCGCGCGCCGCGGCGGCGCACGAGGGTGCCGCACGGGCGCTGGCGGCCTCCGCGGCCGCGTGGGAGGCGGCGGCGAGCAGGAGCCGCGGAGGGCACCTGCGCACCAAGCGCCATGCCCGGCCAGGCCCCTCCTGCGCCCGAGGGGGGCGCACTGCGGCCGGCAAGGGGGCCCGAGGGGGGGGGGGGGGGCGCTCGAGGTTTTCCAACGTTTTCGCAGGTTCTCCGCGGTTTTCCCGCCTCGGGGTGCTCTCCAGCAGCTGCGCCTCGCCGAGAGGCGTGCGGGGGTGCCCGGATCGTCCCGAGCGGTCGCCGGAGAGCCGAGTGGTGACCCGAGAGCCATGGGGCAACGTTTCAGCGTGTCAATCCGCTTGTTTTGGCCCACCGCGCTGCGGCGCGAGGCGCTGACCATCTCCCAGCTCCCAGGCGTCAGCGCCCCGCCCCGCGGAGCGGAGGGACGCGCTATCCGTTTGCAGGGCGCAGCGGGTCGCCAGGGGCCGCCGCCGCGGCATTTGAAGCAACAGTTCCCGACCGTGGACCCTCTTGGGCCTTGGCAAGGAGGGTGTGTACACCGTGCCCTGGCCCAGGAGTGCCCTGGCCCAGGAGTGCCCTGGCCACGCACGGTGTTCGGGATGCAACTGCTTGGAGGTGACACTCATACTCGGCGTTAGTGTAACCCTGGTCGAAAAGCCGCCTAATCTGGTTGGCCCCCCGATTCAGAATGCCTAATCCAGGTAGTCTCCCTTAATCCAGCTTATTCCCTGGCTTGTGCTAGCCTAATCCGGCTCAGTGGCCCATGAAATGATCTCGTAGCTTGTCACCGTTCTGACAAAGACCTCCAAGAACTTGCCTACTGGAGAGTTTTTGAACTCTGACGATAACGGGAGTGACCAGGGGGGGGGCGCCGGTCACGTCACGATTCGCGCTGGCGCCCTCTGGGAATGTTTAGGAATGGCTACTTCCCAGACGGCGCCAGTGCGAATCATGACGTGACCAGGGGGGATGGAGGGGGCTGGGACTTGTCATGGGCGTTATCCATGTCTAAATTAGTGTCCCGCCGGCTTCCAGACTCTGGATTCCTTCTCTAAGGGTTGCTTATCAACTTACGCAATGCCCTCACTGTAATCGCTCGGACAAAGACCTCCCAGAAGTTGCCTCCGAACGGTCGTGTTGCACACGTCCACACGCCCTCTCGGTAAGATACAGGTCGACGTTCGCGCGGCGATGCTCCGACGTGAACCCGCCAGGAACCTGACGTAAATCCGATGGGACCCCGGCGTACATCCGACGTGGATTCGACGTCAATTGGGTTCCAAGTTGCCGCGCGAGGCCTCCGGGATTTGCCTGCTGACGGGTGGTGGTGCGCAGCTGCCTCCTGCATGCCAGGACGCTCTGCGAGGTCTGCGCGGGGTCGGGCGGTGCTCTGGGCTCCGCGCCGCGCCGGGCGCTGCCACGCGCCAGGGCGCCCGCGGCTCGCCGCGACGAAGGGCCGCTGCCCGCATCGTCTTGGCGGCTGCCCGGCGAGCAGTAGGGCGCACGACGCTTGGTTGGATTGTAAATCACGGAAGTGTCCGCTCGTCTTGGCTTGAAGGTACGTCGGCGAGCAGCGCCCAATAGCTCAATCGCGCCGACTGGCGCCCAGTAGCTTTCACATATCGTTCAAATGGCGCCCAACAGCGACCAACAGCGCCCAATAGCGCCATGTGAGGGAGATGCATCATGTCCTCTTTGCTCTCGATTGGGCGCGCTATTGGGCGCCATGGGGACGACGAAAAGCTTCCGTGAGTTGCTTTCTAATGAGCAGGGGCCCCCAATAGGGTGCTGATGACTGGGAATGGGGCGGATGTCCTGGCCAGGGCCATAAAATCCCGATTCAATTCATGGCTCATTATGATTATTCTTCTTCTTCTTCTTCTTTCAAAGCGTTTCTTGGCCCTCCTCCTAAGCCGCGCACGTGCCTCGGGCCATGACTTGCGAACACCCTCTTGGATACCCCCCTCTTGGACGCTCCCGATACGCGGCCGCTAGCCGGCAGGTCGGAATTTGTTACCGCCGGCTCAGTGGGTCGGTCTTGAAGGAAACGGGCCTCTATGTTTTTCCCGGAAAGGGCGGGGGCCCAGTGTTCTCTTTGAGTTGTGTCCCACTGCCTCCCGTGCCATGGTCGAAGAGGGCCAGAGGATTCCCGCTCGATAAAGAAAACAGGGTAAAGTCACATTTCCAATTGAACACTTGCATGTCGTGCTTGCCCGCTCGAGGAAACCAAAACTCCCATATCGGCTCCTTGATAGAAATTGGGGTCCGCGGAATCCTCGTGAGGGGGGCGTTGGAAAATTACACGGATCGCATCCACATTTGTGAAACATGTGTTTTGCGCGTGCCCGCACGAGGATGGCGCGTGCTGCGCGCAGAATCCCGGAGGACGTCTCAGGCAACAACGCCTGCTTTGGAGATGAGCTTCAGGTCGCCCAGGAGCATGTCTGACATGAGGATGTGTTAGGGGATGTCTCGGGCGAGGCGCACATTTTCAGGTGTCCAGGTCGCCCAGAATTCATTGAGGATGGCTCGAGCGAACCGCTTGTTTTTACGTGAGTTCCTTGCGCCGGTGGGCCAAAAACATGTGTTTCTATGAGCTCCAAAATGGCGTAGCGATTTGGGGAGCAGGCAAAAATGACGGAACTACGCTATGGATTCCGCTCTTTTTTTGGCCGTTGGGGACTTTTTTTCGGTATGCGGCCAACGGCTCATCTTTGTTGGCAAGCGCTTGCGTGTCTCATTTGTCGGTGTGCTCCGCGGTTGTTTCCTGGGGCTCTTTCGCGCCAGTATCCCTAGAAGATTGCGGCGCTCTCAGTCGCCATGTCCGTCGTCGGGCCGTTGACCCCGAGCCCGCGAAGGGCCGCTCTCTCGCGCGCCTGGGCAGGCGCAGTGTTTGCCGCTCGCAGACGTGCGATAAGATTCACGGAAGGCAAGGCGCTGAGCACCGTGGGGTGCATGGATTGTTCCACCGTCACATCCCTGGTCCCTGGTGGGTCTTGCGTTCTCTGGCCGGGAAGCTGGTGGCACAGCGCTCCAAGACATTGTTGACCAGACGTGCGGTTTAAGAGTGCCTCTTGAACGCAGTGGAACGCAAACCCACCAGAGGGATGACAAAAGATGTTCCATGCATGGGCCCCGTTCGCCTTTGAGCTCAGACCGTGTGTTTTTCCATGCGTCTCTTGCGCCATTGAGGCCGAACCATGCGTTTGTACATGGGCTCCTTTCGCCCGCAATCTCAATCCATGTGTTTTTTACATGGATTCCCGTCGCCCGTGAGCTCAAACCATTTGTTTTACATGGGTTCCTGTCGCCCGTGAGCTCAAACCGTGTATTTGTGCAGGAGTCATTTTCGCCCGCGAGCCAGCACAATGTGTTTTACATGGGTGGCGTTTCGTCTGTGAGCTCAAACCATCTGTTTTTACATGTGTTCCTGTCGCCCGTGAGCCCAAACCTGGTTTTTTACAACATGGGTTCCTTCCGCCCGTGAACTCAAGCATGTGTGTTTTTACATGGGTTCAGCGCCACGTAAGTTTTTGTACATGGTTTCCTTCGGCCCGTGAGTTCAAACCATGTGTTTGTTCTTGGGCCCCTTTCGCCCGGGAGCCAGCACAGTGTCTTGTTATATGTTCCCCGGTCGCTCTTGAGCCAGCAGCGTATATGCTTAATTTTACGTGGGGGAATTTCGCCCTTCAGCGCAAACGATGTCTTTGAATGAGTTCCTCTCGCCCGTGAACCATGAACCAAAAACCAAGTGTTCTCAGATGGGTGCCTTTCGCCAGTGAGGCCCAGCGATGCGTTTTTACACTGGATAATTTCGCATGTTGGTTCGGTTCGTTTTGATACAATGTTTCGTGTTTAGGTTCGCCTCGTTTCGGTCTGTCCTTTCACCGTGCGTTTCCTGTTGGTTCGGGTTCGCCTCCTCTTGCCTCGTCCCGTTTCGGAAGTAAATCGGATCTTGAGCGCGAGCTGTTCGTGCGCCCCCCCCGCACGTTTCGATTGCAACCATCTCAAGCTATGCGTTCAGGCAGCTCGAATGTGAGGTTCAAGTAAGCTCGGTCAGGGTTTTTAATGCCAAGAATACATCCACAACGCAACAGAGCACAGCGCATTTCAACGCGGCATAGTACGTTTCAGCGCAATTCAGCACAGCACAGCCCCTGGAACTTCACATCACCATCGATACCTTCAGAATTGAGATTGTCCGTCGCCCAAAGTTGGTGTCTTGATTTCATGTCCATCCGTCAAATCTCAGCGTCCCTTTCCGGGTCCGTGGGTCGATCATGTTCTAGGTTTTTGGCCTCCTGGAGCCCTGCATGGGCCCTGGAAGTGTCAAAGAGCGGCCTTGGTCGGGGCTCGCGTGACGGGGGTCAGCGTTCACGGGGGTCAGCCAAGCCCACCTGGCTGACATGGGTTTGGGAGCCACGTGGGGCCCCTTCCCCTCTGATTGCCCTCCGCTGACCCGGGTTTGGGCGATACTACGCGGTCTGCCCGTCTTTGCGACAAGGCCCTGGCTGACCCAGGCTTTCGCTGATCCGTGGCGAGTTGGTTGCAGGGGAAGCCCGGAGTTCCGGGGCCCGTCTCCGTCAGGACCCGTCTCCTCCATGGCAAGTGAGGAGACCTCGGCACCACGAGGGGCGGCAGAACTCGTGCTGCCTTCCGTGCGCGTGCGCGGGCTGAGTAGCGGTAGAATGTACCCAGGCGAGCGTTCTGAAAAGCATGACGTGCTCATTGCAGGAGAGGATCTGCTGAGGCGACGAGGACTCGTGGAGAAATGGTGGCCCACCAGGGCGAGAGAGCGGGACAGGCAGGAAGCAGGAAGCACGGGTCCAGAGTGATGGCAGGTATTTGGGCTGAAGGCATGGTGAAGTTTTCACCTTGCCATCCAGAATTATACTCGTCGCTCGAAACGCTTGGCGCGCGAGTTGGATCTTCATATGGCTGCACCATGAAATTGTTACGGATGGACAGGGGTGGCTTGGTCATGTCGTGTGTTCGCCCGATGTGTGAAAGAAGAGCAACGAAACACCCAGGCGCAGTGAGGACCGAGTCCGTGGTTGTGGAAGTAGACGTCCAGGTGATTGGTAGAAGCGGCAGCGGCGGCCAGCGTGATACGGGTGATCATTGTTTGATGAGTCTTGCCTCGGAGCCCACAGCAACCTGATTTATGTTCCTCTTCCCCTCTCGCTCAAGCACGCGGCCTCGGCCTTAAGGGCGCCGCCGCCAATGGCACCGCCAGAGGCGGTTGACGTGGCGCGCGCAGAGGAGTTTTAGAAGAGGGCGAGACACCAACCCTGATTGCTGGCGGATTGAATTTTCCAACTGTGGGGTTTAATCACCATGTCGGCCTCCCGAGGCTTTTTTCTTGGCCCGTGGACAAAGAATGGATCCGGGGCAAAAGCATTTCTCCCGGGGAAGGAGGAGTCGGGACCTCTTGGGGACCGCGGATTCAACAAATCGATCCGTCGTAAGTCTGGGGGGAAGGCTTTAGGTAGGGGGTCCTTGGATGAGGAAGAGAGCAGATGCCTAGGGTTAATTTGCTTTCTTTTATCCTCAGTTCCTTCCCTTGCTTTCTCCTGCATTCCTTGCTTTCTCTTCCCTCTCGTTCGTGGATGGTGCTTCGTGTGGTGGAGTTCCATTTTCCTCAGTCGGCAATGTTCATCGTCAGCGCATGTGTTGCTCGTTTTCTGTACACGAAAATATGTGTCTTGGGATTGTATCGGATGTGCCGGCCGGCTGAAGGCTCTGGGGCCCGAAGCCAGGTTGAGTCGCGGGGGGGGGGCTGTACAGTCGGGGCCCTGAAGAAGGAACCCTTTTCGTTGGGAAGGGGCTCCGCGTTCCTTAAGTGTTTCACAGCTTGCCTCAGGTTTTCCTTATGTTTCCGATGGGAAATCGAAGTCTAACTTATGGAAAAAAGGGGCCTCGTTCCTTATTTAGGGTTCCTGAAGGGGGGGTGACTGTGCTCGGAAGTGCTTCGGGGGGGGCGAGGGGGCAGAGGCGGTGCACCGAGGAGGCGAAGACCTGAGCCCAGGCGCGTGGATGAGCGACGGGCCCTGCTTCCATGCGACATCGACGCGCTCCGTCACCAAGTCATGCGGCATGTCCTCATGTTTCGGGGGTGCAGGAGGGGCCCGACCTCAGGAAACCGTCCACAAGAAGTCCGAGCCTGAGATCCCAGGACGTCCACTGATGTCTGGTGTGGGAACGTCACGCTTTCCATCACAAAACCATCAACACCCAAGAAGCCATCGGCCTGTCATTACCTGAGCCCCGCCTCAAGAGCCGCCTCAATTAATCTACCGTCGGTGGCATGAACGCAGGCGGAGGGGGGGGGATTGCAAGGAAAGGCGCAGGGATACGAGAAGGAGATTGGTTGTTAGGGGGACTAGAAGATGGAGCCATCTCGAGGCTGCGCGGCCACCGCGCCCCCCCCTCCGACGCATGACTGACTGTATGCGTGATAAGGTGAACGTATGGAGGGATGGGTAGACCGACGATGCGGATCCATGAACTGTGTTCAGTAAGGATGGGTGCACACTGTAGCCAATGCTTCTCCATGCCTTGCTCCATGTACTGGCTGCTTATCGGTAGGATGTGTGTGTGTGTGCGGATAATTAGACTGTCAGTTGGCTCACTTGTTTGAGTGCTCATCACTTGAACACGGTGCTCGGCAACCAGCCCTGGCAACGAGTGGTTCCTACATGCAAAGCCGCCACCTGACTGCAAGGGATTTCCTTGATTCGGGTGCTCCTAGTTGTTCCTGGCTGGTCCTGTTGCCTCTGCACGCTAGGGGTTTATCTTGACGCTGCTGTTCAGGCTGCTCTTGGCTGTTCTTGTTGCTCCCATCCGCTGGAGATGTGTTTCGTTCGGATACTCGTGGCTGCTCTCTTCTGCTCCAGGAGGTTCACTGGTTACTCAAGAGGCTTACGCCATTCTGCCGACCCCCGTGAGAGGATACGTGCGGCTTTCGATATCGCATGCGTTGTTTCACATTACCCGACGTGCTACCTGCGTGCAGTTGTTGCTGATTGGGAGGCCCTCTCGGGGCCTCTTGCAGGAATCCTGGGAGGGTCTTCGGGGCATGCTGGTGGCCTTGGGTGCCATCTTGTGCGGGAGGGCTCGCTGGGTCCCTGCGAGGTCCTCCTCTTGGGCCTCTCTCGGGCCCTTCTTGGGGCCCTCTTGAGGTTTGTTTTTGCCGTCTAGGGGGCCTCTTGGGTTGTCGTAGGGCCCTCTTGGTGCCGTCTCCGGGTCCTCCTGGGGGTTCTAGCGCCTGTGTGGGAGGTTTCTCGGAATGTTTCGAGCTGACAGAACCCGGAAATGGCGAGAGTGCGCAAATCATTCAAAAGCATCTAGAGGCTCAGTGGTCGTTTGCCTCGTGAGGCCGCCTTGTGGGTCCTCTAGGGGCCCTCGTTAGGCGTCTGTGAGGCTTCTTGGGCCCTGACGTAGCAATCTTGGGTGATCTGGAGGCCTCTCTGGCACGTTGGAGCCGTTCTTGGGCCATCTTGGAGAGAATCGTCGGCATCTTGGCGGCGGCGGGGGACGCATTTCGAGGCTCCGAGGGCCCAGTAGGAGCCTCGGCGAGTTTCCGCCCTCCCCCCCCGCCTGGCACCCCCCCGAGGCCCCACCCCTCCGACACGTTGTGAGAAAGAAAAAACACAACGACGGATGTCTGGGCAAGCCCGCCTCCCTCCATCCTCTCCATCCAGTCCTTCCCCCCGTCTCGCTCTCTCTCTCTCTCTCTCGTCTCCCCTTCCTCCCCCGCGCCCTCCGCTCCCCCTCTCTCCCCCTCTTTCGAGGAAGAAGAGATGACGTGAAGGTCACCTGTTGGAGGTCTGCGCGCGCGCGGATTTCCCAGTTCGTCGGCACGAGGCTTCCGCGGACGACGCCTCTCCAGCGCCGACGCGCGCCGGGGCGAGGCAAGGGCTCAACGCCGACCCAAGAAACCTCGCAAGCGACTTTTCGCCTCGAACCCCAACTTTTCGACGAAAAATGAAGCCGCTCAGAAAAGGAGTGACACTCGGGGATGTACCCCAAGGGGGCTACTCGAACGCACCCCTATCGAGGATGCACGCACCCCTTCGTATATCTCCAGGTTGGGCCCCAAATCCTTTGTCCATGTTCGAAAACCCCTAATTACGAAGTCGGGCATCAGGGCCGACATATCCTCTGAAGCCAGCGCGGACTTCCGAACGTTTTTTGGTGTTTTGGTTCCCGACTCAGGTTTGACTTGAGGTGTTTGGGATTTTTTCCTAAGGATCACTGGGCCCCCTGTCGGTACTTCCAGCGCCGCCCCGGCCGGGATCCGCGCGCCAGGGAGGTGGGCCCACCGCCGATCCAAGAAGTCCGCGCGGACCTCTGGAAGTTCACGGCTACAGTGGGGGCCCATGCCAAGAAACACCCTGCTTGCCTCCAGGGTGCCATGGGTTTCTTGGGTTTCGATGGTTTTGCGATGAATAGTGTGACGCTCCCACGCAAAAAATCGATGGACCTCCTGGGGTCTCAGGGCTGGGTTTCTTGTGGGATGTTTCTTGTGGACTGGCCTCCACTGCTACGCAGTTCTCTGTCTCCCATGGTCGACCCCCTTTTGGACACCCCCCGGTTCCCCCATTCCTCCCTCGCGCCCTCCGTGCAGGACCGCGGGGCCTCCGCCGGCCGGTGCTCGGCGTTGGCCACCGCCGCGCCCGAGGAGCCAGCTTTCCGCCTCCGTCCCCGCCGTCGCCGCGGGTCTCTTCCGCCTCCGTATGCGCCTCCCCTCAGGAGCGACAGAAGGACGTACACGTACATGAGTCCACGCTGGCTTCGAGAGTACGCAATGCCCGAAAGTTCGTCTCACGCGGCCGGTCTCGCGGATCGAGGGGCCGTGCTCATGTACATAGCTGGGCGCGTATTGGTTAGATCGTAAATCACGGAAGTTTCCGCCCGTCTTGGGTTGATATATTTCGGCGAGTCGCGCTTTGTAGTGCCCCTCAGGTCTGTTCCGCTTCCGTCTGCGCCTCCCCTCAGGAGCGACAGAAGGACGTACACGTACATGAGTTCACGCTGGTTTCGAGAGTACGCATTGCCCGAAAGTTCGTATCACGCGGCCGGTCTCGCGGATCGAGGGGCCGTGCTCATGTACATAGCTGGGCGCGTACGTCCTTTGTGGGCTCCCTATCCCCAGAGTTCCAGCCTGTTGGTGAGATCGTAAATCACGGAAGTTTCCGCCCGTTTTGGGTTGATATATTTCGGCGAGTCGCGCTTTGTAGTGCCCTTCTGCGCCAAACAGCGCCCGCTAGCGCTCAGTAGCGCTCAAGTCGCGGCCAATAGCGCCCAATAGTGCGATGTGAGGGAGATGCATTATGTCAGTTTTGCTCGCGATTCGGCGAGCTGTTGGTGCCATGGCGACGAAAGAAGTTTCCGTGACTTGGTTTCGTACATATGAGAAGTGTTAACCAGCGCGGACCCCAAACATTGTTTTTCTAGCAATCTATGTTGTGAAATTGACGTGGAACAGTTTACGTGGTGCAATTCACTTCGACCGTCTTGAAGCTGTCTTCTCCACTGCTCGTGCAAACATCCCACCCTCCCGCGCGCAACTTGGTCGCAAGACCTCTTGAGACAAGACCGTGACGGTAGGTGCCACATGGCACTTGGCCACGACACCGACGACGACAGCGACAACGACGACGACGGCGCCGCCGACATCGACTACGACGACACCGACGACGTCGCCAACAACTCCGACGACGACAACGACGACGACGACGACACCGACGACGACGACGCCGACGACGACGACGACGACGAGGGAGGTGGGAGGACGACAACGACGACAACGACGACAACGAGGGAGGAGGGAGGACGGCGACGACGCGAACGACGAAGAAGGAGGAAGGACGGCGACGCCAACGACGACAACGACGAGGGAGGAGGGAAGACGACGACGAGACGACGACGACAACGACGACGACGACGACGACGGCGACGAAATAGGAGGGACGACGACGAGACGCCGACGACGGACGACGACGACGACGAGGGAGGAGGAGAAAGGACGACCACGGCGACAACGACGACGGAAACGACCACGACGCCAAAGAGGACGACGACGACGAGCACGAGGAAAGACAGAGGACGACGTAGGCGACGACGACGACGACGACGCAGGAGGAGGGAGGACGGCGACGACGACGACGACGCAAGAGCGCGCGCGCGCACGCTTTTGTTGAAAACCCGTGTTGCGACATCTTCGGTTTTTGTAGGTTTTTTGGGCGCGCGATTTCGAAATCCTTTCGAAACCGATGGGTTTGGAAGGATTTCGGCGTACGCGCGCGACGACGCGCGCGTCTGCACTTCGTCCCATTTGTTGCAGAGGATTCTCGCGACGGCACACGCGCAAGGGCGTTCGACAGATTTCGACATGCGCGCGCGATGCCCGTTCGGTAGCATGTTGTGATAACCTTGGAAAAACACATATGGTTTTCTTAAGATTTCTCAAGAGCTCGCGCGGAAGCTGTTTTAGCAAATCAGTGTTGCGATACCGTGCTTTTTTTTGGAAACTCGATTGCGAAATTTTTCCGGCACCGAAGGTTTTTGAAGGATTTCGGTATGCGCGCGCGACGACGCGCACGTGTGCACTTCGTTTCATTTTTTGCAAGGGATTCACGAACAAGTCTTATGTTAGAGCAACAGATGTCACCGCATAGTGTTTTTTACAAGGGAACCTCAGGGGGGGAAACCGGCCTAGCTGGGATGATATGATTTCATTTTTAGGATGGACGAGTGTGCAGAATATATATATATATATATATATATATATATATATTTATATATATATGAAATTATAGTATCCCAGGGGAAAGCGTTAAGTCCGGAGGGGGGGGGGGGTAGAGTCTATTCTCTGTTTAGGAAGGAGAATTGATTTAAACAAACGAGCTGACACATCCGATGCTCTTGCAAACATCCCACCCACCCACCTGCAACTTGGTTTGCAAAACCCATGCGGTGGCGATTGCGATGCATGCTTGGCGTTGGCTGGCGCACCTCTGCGGCCGCGCCAACCTTAGCACGCCCGCGCAGCGGCCGGCTAGTTTGGCGCGACCGACGCGGCCGCGGTGGCGCTGACCGTTGGGCGCATCCCAGCGGGCACTTCACTGCGAGTCGGCGACTTGGGCGGGCGCGGTATCATGGCAACGCCGACAACGGTAGACACGATGATGATAGTAGCGATGCTGGTGACACTGCTCGCACCGACGGAGGCGCGGCCAGTGCGGGCGCCGATGCTGATCTCGCCGACGACGATGACGGCGTCCTCGCGTCGGCGATGCACGTTTTGGAAAGAAGTCGATTTGCGCGCGCGGCCGGCGTGCGAGAGTTGCCCGCGCGGTTTTTTTGACACGGATCGCGCCCCCCCCCCCCCCCAGCACGCGCGCAAGGGCGTGCGAATGATGTCGGCATGCGGCGCCAGAGGCCCGTTTGGCGCGCTTCAATGAGAACGTTGAAAGACCGATGGGTTTCTCAAAAATCCGCGGTAGCGCGCGCAAGTTTTTTGGTAGAAAATGATATTGCGAAACCAGGTGTTTTTGAATGTGGTTTCGCTGCGACACTTAAGGTTTCTGAGGGGTTCCGGCATGTGCGCGCGCACTCCGCGTCGCTTTCTGCGCAGGGTTCTCACGACGGCACGCGCGCAAGAGCGCTCGAACGATTTCGACCTGCGCGCGCGATGCCTGTTTGGTAGCACTTTCTGAAAAGCTTGAAAAGCAAGTCGTTGTCTTAAGACATTGCAAGAGCACGCGCGCGCTTTTGCCGTGCGTCCGAGTTGCGAAGTCAGGTGTTATATATATACATATATGTTTTGACACTCGTTTTCAACATCCTTCCGAAACCGAAGGTTTGTGAAGGATTTCGGCATGCGCGCGACGACGCGCGCGTGTTCGTCTTGTTTTGCGCAAGGGATTACTTGATTTGGGATAAACGAATGCGCGCATATGGTTTTTGCAAAGGATTGGGGGGGGTCGAACCTGGCTCGGCGGGGGCGGTGTGAGTTTATATTTAGGATGGCCAATGGGGCAGAGTCACACGTGATTTGCAAAAACAAGTTGTGCTGATAAGCCGGGGGGGGGGGGGGGGTAGAGTCGATTCTCTTTTCAGAGAGGAAATTAATTTGTGTTCGCAGTGAGTTGTCAACTCCACTGCTCGCGCAATCACCCCACCCGCCCGCCCGCTACTTGGTCTGCAAAACGCCGCGGCGGCGCTGACAGCTGGGCGCGCCCCAGCGGTCAATTCAGTGCGAGTCGGCGGTTTCGGCGGGCGCGGTATCATGGCAACGTCGACAGCGGTAGACGCGATGATGATCGCTGCGACGTTGGTGGGGATGTCGACAGCGACGACGACGCGGCCAGCGCGGGCGCCGACGCTGATCACGCCGACGACGATGGGTGCCCCCATCGCGGCGGCGATTGCGATGAGTGCTTGGCGTCGGCCGGTGCATCTCTGCGGCCGCGCCAACCCGAGCGCGCGCGCAGCGGCCAGCTAGTTTTGGCGCGACCGACGCGGCCGAGGTGGCGCCGGCCGCATCCCATCGGGCACTTCAATGCGAGTCGGCGCCTTGGGCGGGCGCGGCATCGCGGCAACGTCGAAACCGCTAGACGCGACGATGCTAGTGGCAATGCTGGCGGCGATGTTGACAACGACGACGGCGCGGCCAGCGCGGGCGCCGATGCTGGTCGCGCCGACGACGATGGGTGCCCCCTCGCGTCGGCTGAGACAGGCTGAGGCTGAGGCTGAGGCTGGCTGAGGCTGAGGCAGGCCGAGGCTGAGGCCGAGGCAGGCTCAGGCCGAGACAGGCCGAGGCTGAGGCTGAGGCTGAGGCTGAGGATGAGGCCGAGGCAGCCCGAAGCTGACCTGGCGAGGCTGAATGGGTGGGGGGGGGGGGGGGGAGGGGCCGAGGCAGGCCGAGGCCGAGGCGAGCTGAGGCCGAGGCAGGCTGAGGCTGAGGCTGAGGCTGAGGCTGAGGCTGAGGCTGAGGCTGAGGCTGAGGCTGAGGCTGAGGCTGAGGCTGAGGCTGGGGCTGGGGCTGGGGCTGAGGCTGAGGCTGGCTGGGGAGGCTGACGCAGGCTGAGGCCGAGGCAGGCTGAGGCTGAGGCTGAGGCAGGCTGAGGCTGAGGCTGAGGCTGAGGCTGAGGCTGAAACTGTGGCAGGCTGAGGCATCCTTGGGAGTCCATCGGGGTCCTTCGGAATCCCAAGGAATCCTTGGGAATCCGTAGGCATCCTTAGGAATCCGTAGGCATAGTTAAGCATCCTCAGAAATCCTTAGGAATCCATAGGATTCCCCAGGAATCCTCAGGAATCCCCAGGAATCCCTAGGAATGGGGATTCTTAAGGTTTCCTAAAGATTCCATTGGATTCCTAAGGATGCCTAAGGATGCCTCAGGAATCCCTAGGAATCCTGAGGATGCCATTGGATCCTAAGGCCGTTGCCACTGCGACTGTAATTGCGAATGCGACTGCGACTGCGAGAGCAGCAGAACTCTACAACTGGATTCTCTCTTGAATCTTAAAGGGAATGCTTCCAAATATACTTATACACATCGCTGTCAGGTTGCTTTGCCGATATATTTTTCTGATACTCGACATTGGAACCCGTGTGAAACCAACGGGTCTTGACGGATTCCGGCGCGCGCACGCGACGACGCGAGCGCGCGCGCATGTCGTCGCACGCATTGCCATGGGTTCTCGCGACGGCGCGCGCGCAAAGAGGGCGTTCGAACGATTTCGACGCGCGCGCGAAGCCCGTTTTGCGGCATTTAGTTTTGAAACACCCAAGGTTGTTCAATAATTCGCAAGTGCGCGCGCGCGCGAACTGTTCTTGAAAATGCGCGT
>CAUYUJ010018449.1:520000-537500 GCA_963575745.1 Prorocentrum cordatum
CGGTGGAGGAGATCGGCGCATACCTTTCTGGGCTGGAGGCGGGCGTCGCGAAGCGGATTGTCCGCGACACCAACGAGAACGGCAAGGCGCCCGTGCACATGGCTGTCCAGCACCGCTGGAGTGCCGAGGTCCCTGCACTGATCGACGTCCTTGTCCAGCACGGCGCGGAGGTGGACGTGACGACGCAGCGCGGCTTCACCCCTCTGCTCTACGCCGCCCTCCGCGGCCACAACGAGTCCGTGCGAGCCCTGCTGAGGCACGGCGCCAGCCCTAGGGTCGTCACCGTGAACGGCATGACGCCCGCGCGGGTGGGCGAGGTCGGACGGGGCCAGGGCGGGGATGAATCCGTCCCGGAGCGTTCCGGAGCGCTCTCAGAGCGTTCCAGAACGCTCTGAGAAGGCCACGGCGCCCCAGGCATCCTCCAGAGCCGCCCGAATTGATCCTCGTCCTGGCTTCGTCTCGCGAGGGCCGCCTGGACCCAGCGACCCTGGCGCTGCTGCAGCGGGCCGAGGACCGCGACGCGCGGGCGTGGCGCGACTTCCGCGAGGACCCAGAGGCCCGGGCCGCCCACGCCCGTCACCAGGCGCGCCTGGCTAGGGAGCAGCAGGCGGCGGAGGAGGCGGAGTGGTGGGACGGGCTGGCGGTTGAGGGGCGGGTCGTCAGGTGCAACGATAGGGTGGGGATATGCATAAGGGGGGGACTCATCGACCCCCAATCGCCCATTGATCGCCGATAGCCCCGACCCGCCCAGGAATGCACGGATTCACTGATTATCGGGGGCCTATCGCCGATCTGTCGGCGATGTATCGCCGACTCCAGGTCGATGCATCCCCCCTATGCCATGCCTATCCCCCCTATCGTTGCCCCTCAGGTCGCCAGCCTGGCTCTGGCGCTGCGGGAGGCCCTCGACGCCGGCGGCGGCGGCGCGTCGCTCGCGCTCGTCAGGGCCGCACAGCGGGAGCTGCAGCACGCCAGGGCTGGCACGCCGCCCGCCGCGGTGCTGAGCGCCGCCCTCGGGGAGGCCGTGCGGGGCCAGCCCGCTGCGCTGCGCAGCGCCCTGGTGGCGTGCCGCGAGGAGCGCCTGGGCGTGGCCCTGAGGGACCTCGGGAAGCAGGACCGCTCGCCGCTCCGGCTGGTCCTGGGGGCGCTCTTGCGGGAGCTGGCCGAATACCCCGGCCAGCTGGACGCCATCCCCGCCGCGGAGATCGCCGAGCTGGCCGACCGAAGCATGGCGCTGGAGGTGCTGCTGCTGAAGAGGAACCTGGGCCCAGCGGATGCGGCCCCTGTGGAGGCGCTGTGGCGGGACGTCCTCCGCAGCGGCGCGGACACCGACTCGTTCACCCCAGAGGTCACCAGCGTCGTGGGCCTGCGTCTCCCCCGGCAGCAGGGCGGTGGCATGGTGGCGGAGTGGGCCCGCCTGCTGCACTGGGCCTGCGCCATGAGCGGTGCCACGGCCGCCTGGGAGCGCATGGCGGGCGAGGTCGTCGACCGCGCCGCCTCCGCCGGGCGCGCTCGGCAGCTGCTGGAAGCCGTGACGTCCCCCTCGCCCGACCTGCCCGAGGCTCAGGGGCAACGTGACTGGGGACGCATCGACCCCCAAGAGGCTGTTCTGTAGGGTCCAGCGAGAAGTCGGGTTATCGGGCCCGCCCCCCCCCCACCCCCACCCCAGCCAGATAGCCTCACCCTGTCAGTTGAGCAGGTCAAGACAGATCCTTCGGCATTCCCAGACGGCGCCTGCATCGTCGCAGCACGAATATTAGCATCGTCGCAGCATCGTTGGCAGCACTGGTGCGCACAGGCATATGTGGTGCGGCCCACAGCGCAAAGGCTAGGTTATCGGTCAGCCCCTTGCCCCCCCGACAACCCGGATTATCGCCGATCCAAGAAAAGATAACCTGGGTGATCGCCGACCAGAAAAACAGCCTCCAATCGCTCACTCATCACCGATGCGAGCCTGATGGTCCACCCAGCCCAGGAATATGCGGTCTCGATATTTGGGCCTGTCGGGGATCTGTCCTGAGCCAGTTCCAATTTGTTTTCGGGCCATGAATCGGGCCCCTGGCGGCCGTTCGCTACCACCCAGGCAGACCCGGACTTAGAGTACCAAACGGTCAAGACGTTGTTGCCCCCGTTTTCAGTTTTCGCTGTGGGAAGTGTAAAAACCAAGTTCGAAAGCTAGCACGAATCGGCGCTACCAGTGATCGGAAACGGAACACAAAAATCAGCCGCTGAAACCAGCGCCCTCTCGAACCTCTCGAGGCCCCCGAAACGGAGCAAAACACTGCGCTTTGCTGTTCAGTTTGCCCGAATCCGTAGCCCGAGTCTCGGCCTCAAGCACGGGTGCCATGCTGCCAGGCAGTCTTGGCTGAGACTGCTGCGTTGGGGGGTTGGCTCCAAGAGGGAGTTGGCACGGGCCGGTTGCGCATGAGCTGAAGACGCTCCAGAGACGTATGGAAGGCATACAAACAAGTTGAGCGGGCGGGCGACGGAGCGGGCGGGCGGGCCTCTTCAGCGTCGCTTGGGGGCCTGCTGAGGCCTCTCAGGGGCCTCTTGAGGCCTCCTGGGGGCTTCTTAAGGCCGAGGGCTCGAAGTATTGTTTTGTGTTCCCCCTTTGGGGCATCGCTTGGGGCCCTCTTGGGCCCCTCTTGGGCCGTCTTGGATGCCTCTGGGGCCGTCTTGGAGCCCTCTTGGGCCATCTTGGGGCCTTCTTGGGAGCTTCTTGGGCCCTCTTGGGGCGATCTTGGGGGCCTCTTGGGCCGTCTTGGGGCGTCGGGAAGCCGAAAAGATGGACACGCCAAAATCTGCCCAAAACCTAAGGAAAAGTAATGCATGTTGCCTCTTGGGGCCCTCTGGGGAGTGCTCTTGGAGGCCTCTTGGGGCGTCTGGGGGCCATCTTGGGCGTCTTGGAACGATCGTGTGGCATCTCGGAGCACTCTTGAACCATCTTGGAGGGCTCTTGGCGGCCTCGTGGCCCTTCTTGGGGCTCTCTGGAGGGCCACGGGGGCGGCGCCCAGGAGGAAAACCATCTCTGACCCGACCCTGCCGGGGATCGCCCGGGGTACTTTTCGTCCGGGGACCCCCAGGGGCCGCCCCGCGCGCGCGAAGTAGAAGTCTTATTTAGCAGTTACCGGAGATCTTAGCACGCCTCTGGCCCGTTGGGCCGGCGAAGTTCCCACAGCAGCGGGAATACAAGAGAGCCGAAAAGTGGCATAAAACGTGAACGATCAAAACCGAAATGTCAAAACGCTTTGACCGCTCTGATGGACTGCAAAACCCCCTGGCGGCCTCTCGGCGAGGCGCAGCCGCTGGAGAGCACCCCGCGGCTGGACCGCCGCCGAGAAGCGACGAAAACGCCGGCGAACCTCAAACGAACCTTCGAATTTTCGACCCTTCGCATTTCCTCTCGAATCTTCGAATCGAACCTTCGAATCTTCGACCCTTCGAACCTTCGAATCTTCGACCCTCTCGTATTTCCTCTCGAACGCCGGAGGACCTCGAACGAACCTTCGAATCTTCGACCCTTCGAGCTTCCGACCCTTCGTATTTCCTCTCGGAGGCGGTGGCGGCGCGCCTCGAGCTGGCGGAGCCCGTGCGCGACGCCCTGCGGGCCGCCGCGGCGGGCGCCGCCGACGCGGTGGCCGCCTGGCAGGCCGCGGGGCAGCGCGCCGCGGGGCAGCGCACCGCGGCCTCCGCGCTGCCCGGGTACGACCCAGGCGGGGCCCTACTCCAATCGGGGGTGGACAGACCTCCTACCCTGACACGTCGATTCAGGAATTGGCCGTTTTCGGTCCGCGAGAGGGCGTCGCGGCCGTCATTGTTGCAGGTCCAGGTCCGTCGGTTTCGGTCCCAGGCCGTTTTCACTAAGGGGAGGTCTATTAAAGGGAGGTTTATCCACCGCCGATCCAATGCGATCGATCGGAGTCGACCGAGTCGGTTCGGCCTTCGATGCCGCGATACCCCTCCCTCGTTTCACGTGGCTTCGGGGCGCACCGGAGTTCGGAGGGGAGGTTCTTGACCGTTTTCGGTCTCCCGTCTGCCCCGGGACCGTCAAACATGTACTTGGGGTGAAACACTGGCCATGGGGAAAGGGTCAAGACTTCAGGGGACCCCGGATTGAAAAAACAAGGCACCGATACCGCTACCCTGCATTCGTTTTCCCGTGGGAAGTCCTCGTCGCCATGGCGGGCTTCGCTTCGAAATTTTGAGCAGAACGTACCCCAAAGAGGTCTGGGGAGTATCGGCACCGGTATCGATTTTTTTTTCCGACCCCCATAAAGCAGTTTCATACACATTGATTTTTGAATGTCCTCGCATATTTCCTTGGTCGGCACTGGGCCGCACGCCAGAGGGGGGGGTCCAGCCCCGATCCGAGAAATCCGCACGGACCTCAGAGTGTGTATGTTTATGCAGTTTTTCCTTGCTCAAAGGAGTCTCCTGGGCGTGGGTGCAGCGGGACGAGCCCACGGTCCTGGGAGAGGAAACAAGAGCTTGGTGTAAGCATGATCTTCGGGTGCTGCCATAGAAGTGTTGTTTCCCAACCCTTCTGTGTGTTGGGCCCTCGTTCTGAATTCGCAGCGCCGCGCGTCTCCTTTTCCTCCTTCCTCCTTCTCCTCCTCCTTATCACTCCTCCTTATCATTCCTCCTTTAATCATCACCATCGCCAAATATATCATCGTCATCAAAAACACCATCATCACCATCACCATCATGATCATCATCATCATCATCATCATCATCATCATCATCATCATCATCATCATCGTCATCCATCATCCATCACCCATCACCCATCATCCATCATCATCCGTCACCATCACCAGCATCACCATCATCATCATCAGCATCATCAACATCATCATCGTTATCACCATCATCATCATCAGCATCATCATCATCAGCAGCATCATCATCATCATGGTCATCATCATCATCATCATCATCATCATCATCATCATCATCATCATCATCATCATCATCATCATCATCATCATTCCGGAGCTCCACCGTAGGCCCCAGTGGTAGCGTTCGCATGGTTTCTCGGGTCCACTTTGGCACACCGCTCACACGTTTCGTGGTCCCACAGGGAGGTCCTCCGAAGGCCCAAGTGGCAGCGTCCGCATGGTTTCTTGGGTCCATTCTGGCACACCCCTCACACGTTTCGTGGTCCCACAGGGAGGTCCACCGAAGGCCCAAGTGGTATCGTCCGCATGCTTAGTCGGGCCCATTCTGGCACACCCCTCATACGTTTCGTGGCCCCACACTGCGAAACCGTCGCTGCTTTCGTGTTCGTGTGGGGGTTTCGGCGGAGCGGTGTGGCTTAACGGTGAGGTTGGCCAACGGGCCATCTGATCACTCCCCGCTCTTGACCACGAGTGAGACTCGTGTGCCCTTGTTTTTCGATCTGTGCCATTGCTACCGCCCTGCGAGGTTGCCCATCGGGCCCTCATCGGTTCCACGCGCGTTGAATGGGTTGGGTTCTTCGCGAGGGTAATTGGCCCAGAAGGTGTCCCATGATTTTTCCGAGCAGGATCCCCACGGCTTCCAGAGCATTCCTCACGAGGCCCCTGGTTCCCCAGAGTTGTCAAAATGGAGAGAACATCTGCGGACGCCTTGGGGCAGGGACGCCTTCAGCAATCCTCGCAGCCTTCCGGAGGTCCGCGGGGATCCCCCCCCTGGCGGCGCCTCCACCGCCGAACCAAGGACCCCACACGGACCTCCGAACGTCTATGTTTCTGCCGCTGTTGCTCTTCTAGGTCCGAGCCGTGCACGAAGAGCTCGAGGCTGCCTTGCAGTCTGGCGCTGGCGGCCGCAGGGTGCCAGTCGGCGTGGACACGGAGTGGGGCAGGAATTGTGGCCGTGACGGGCTCTCGCTGGTGCAGCTGGCCGTGGCGGGGCGTGCGTGGGTGTTGGACGCCGCGCAGCCGACCCCGGCGCTGCGTGCCCTCGTCAGGAGCCTCTTGGCCTCGGATCGTGCGCTGCTGCTGGGCTTCGCGTTCGCCCAGGACATGCGGCGCCTGCGCGCCCTCGCCCGCGGCAGCGGCGCCGAGCCGCCGCCGGACGCTCGCGTCGTGGACCTGCAGGCGGTGGCCGTGGCGCGCGCCCCGGAGCTGCGTGCGCGGCTGCCTGGGCTGAAGGCAACCGCCGAGTCTTGGTTGGGCCGCACCTTGGACAAGTCGCAGCAGTGCTCCAACTGGGACGCCCGCCCGCTCACCGCCAGCCAGCTGAAGTACGCGGTCGCGGACGCTGCGGTGCTGCTGGACATCGCCGCCGCCATGGGCATTCTACGCTAAGGTTCGCTCAGGAAGTGCACTCCCACGCGGATCACACGAGCAATGGCGAAGGTGTTCTTCGAGACGACTCGCCTCTCCTGGACTCCGCCAGCCGATGGGCGAGTTCAGGTGGCCGTCCGCTGTGCTGACCTACAACGCGAAGCACAAGAGCCTGGTGTTCACCAGCCTGGTGTTCCACAGCCTGGTGGTGAACACCACTCTGGCGACCGTGATAGTGGTAGCCCGTCTGCCGACGCTGACAGTGATCCAATGCAGCAGGCTTTTCGTGAGCTTGGGCATGACACTTTCCTGGCCTACGGCGTCTACTGCTGCAGCAAGTGTGCAGGCATTTGTCAACAAACACGGCCGCACGCTGCGCGGAAGTTGCGAAGGTTGTGCGAGGGCTTCTCGGTGAACCCCACGACGAAGCAGGCTCAGACTACCGTCATTGATCGTGTTCGTCGTGGCCTTCCTCCTCGACAACGGGGCGGAGCTTCTGCAACAGGGTGTGCCGACACCCTGGGCGACGGAGACGCCAGTCTCCCAGCCCAAAGGCGCAACCAGGTACCAGATGCCTAGTGCGCCGTCGGATTGCGTCTCTGGCCTACGCTAACGACTGGAGAAAGATGTACTGGGTCGACGGGGTTGGCTCCCACGACCTGCCCTGCCTGGTGCTTTGAGCGGGCAGCCTGCCTGCTCTTCTCTCCTCGTCGACGCGGCTGGACGCTTCTGAGCTTTTTCCCGCTTGGCTCGTCGCCACCGCTGGATCCAGCTCCTTTTGTGGTTTGCGGCATAGCCGTCGGCCACTTGCTTCTCTCCCTCCCCTCGGCGGGCGGGCGGCCGCGGCCGCCGCTGACCGCGCTGGGAGGCGCTGCAAAGCTCCTCCCATCCTCATCATCCTCATCATCATCATGATCAGCATCATCATCAACGTCATGGCCGTCATCATCATCCTCATCATCATCATCAGCATCATCATCAACATCATCAGCATCATCATCATGTTCATCATCATCATCACCATCAACATCATCATCGTCCTTATCGTCATTCTCAGCATTTTCATTAGTATGATTGTAATCATGATCCTAATCATCATCATCATCATCATCATCATCATCATCATCATCATCATCACCATCATCACCATCATCATCATCATCATCATCATTACCGTCATCATCATCAGCGGCATCATCATGGCCGTCATCACCATCATCGTCATCATCACCATCATCGTCATCGTCTTCGTCACACCACTCACACGTTTCGTGGCACCATAGGGAGCTCCACCCAAGGTCCCAGTGACGCGGTCCGCAAGGCGGCGCCGTCCTATTTGGGCACACCCCTCACTCGCTTCGTGGCCCCATGGGGAGTTCCACCTAAGGTCCCAGTGGCGCAGTCCGCATGGCGGCGCCGCCCTATTTTGGCACACCCCTCACACGCTTCGTGGCCCCATAGGTAGTTCCAGCTACGGTCCCAGTGGCGCAGCCCGCATGGCGGCGCCGTCCTATTTGGACACCCCTCACTCGTTTCGTGGCCCCATATGGAGCTCCACCTAAGGTCCCATTGGCGCAATCCGCATGGCGGCGCCGCCCTATTTGGGCACACCCCTCACACGTTTCGTGGCCCCATAGGGAGCTCCACCTAAGGTCCCAGTGGCGCAGTCCGCATGGCGGCGCCGTCTTATTTCGGCACACTCTTGACGCGTTTCGTGGCCCCATAAGGAGATCCACCGAAGGCGATACTAACAACGACGGTATTCACAACTGCATATGGTTGGGTCCATCGCTAGGCTAATGTTAATGTAGTTGTTGTTTATCTCTTCCTCCAGACCCTAGTCCTCTAGTACGGGATTGTGGTATTCGGGCCAGGCATCGGCATCATAGAGATGAGCCAGCAGCATCCTGGCTACCCTCCAGACGCAGGTTCGCCACCGCGGACGCGCTGCGACGGAGCTGCAGCAAGGTGGTTGGCGCCCTCAGTGCTTCTGTGGTTTGGCTGGTGCCTGCCTGCGATCCCTGCCCCATCCGGACCTGGTCAACACACGCACACTCTTACGCGGCGATGGTGGCGTTCACCGGTGACACAACGACAAGACGGCTACTGACGATCGTCAGCAACGAACTGGCCACCTGCAGGTCAGCACACGCTCGGAACGCCTGGCGCTGCCACCTCGGCGAAAACCGCGCTCGGCGCCGCGCTGGTCTCGGCGCTGGCGTGCGACGGGGGCCACGCAGGAACGGGAGTGGCGGAGCGAGAGATGGTGGCGGCGGGGAGGCGGCGGACCGGAGCGGCAACGACCAGCGAAGAGAGCCGAGGCGAGTCCAGGTCAACGCCCACACGCGCGCACACGATTGCGCGGCAGCGCCAGGACTTCTCTGAGCCGCGCGCCCCCCGAGCTTTCCCGTCTGCCCGGCCGTCGCGGAGCCCACTGTCAGGGGCAACGGTCGGGGGGAACTGAAGGGGCCCTGGGACACAAATAAATACACACAAATAAAATCATTCCCCATATTTTCCCATATTTTCTGCGTTTTTGTCTTCCCCCACACTTCCCACATTTCCCCATATTTTGGGGGAAATCGACGATAAATTGTGTCTGTGTGTGTTTTTCCCCTCCTGGGGAACGAGCTCAGGGGGGAAAGCATCGACTTCCGAGGGATCGCACTGATCGCCCATGGCGGGGCCCGATGGCCCGCCCCACGCGGGCCTGGTGGCCCACCCCGCCCAGGAGCGTGCGGATGCACTAATGAGAGCCTATAGTCGGGGCGTTGACCTAAGGAACCCTAAATAAGGAACGATGCCCCTTTTCTCCATGGGTCAAACTTCGATTCCCCGTCGAAAACACCAGGAACACCTGAGGCAAGCTGTGAAACACTTGAGGAACACGGGGCCCCTCCCCAACGAAAAGGGTTCCTTCTTCAGCACCCCGACTGTATCACCGATCAGTACGTAGCCGATGTCAGGTCGATGGCCTCCCCCCCGAGCTGGTCCCTGGTGGCTTTCGGGCTATCGCTCGGGCCTCTCGGCGGCCGTTCGGGACCCTCCGGGCACCCCGGGACGCCTCTCGGCGAGGCGCGGCCGCTGAAGAGCATCCCGAAGCTGGACCGCCGCCGAGAACCAGCGAAAACGCCCGAGAACCTCAGACGAGCCTCCTTCGAACCTCGAACTCTCGAACTTCCTCTCAGAGGCGGTGGCGGCGCGCCAAACTTCGA
This sequence comes from Prorocentrum cordatum, assembly GCA_963575745.1. Classification (NCBI taxonomy): domain Eukaryota; class Dinophyceae; order Prorocentrales; family Prorocentraceae; genus Prorocentrum; species Prorocentrum cordatum. The sequence goes on from CAUYUJ010018449.1 coordinate 529,485, forward strand.
AGCCTCCGTTCGAGAGCCCGTGAGCGTGCCCCTTTCGGTGCCCCTCACGGGCTCCCGTCGGCCCGACCTGCGCGCAGCCCACGGCCTCCGCCCGCCAAGATCCCCGTGGCAGCGACGCCGGGCCTTCGGAGCCTTCGAGCTGGAGCCGCCTGGGGTCAGCTACACGCAAGAATGACCCTTGGCCGGAGTGGCCTTTGGTGCGGGCCCAGTGGGGTGCCCAGGCCGCCGAACGCGATGCGATAGTAGCGTCTTGCGCGCCTGCGTTGCGGCCCCCCAGAAGCCGCGCTCCAAAGGTCACTCTTACCCAGGGTCACTCTTGCGTGCAGCCGGTGGGGGGGGCTGAGGTGGCCCAGCGCTGGTTCCAGCCAGCGCAAAAAAGGGCGGGAGGTTTGTGTTGTGCCCGTTTCGAACTCATGGGGCCGCTGTCGGGCCACGGGGCGATCGGAAACAGGTCCCGGGTGCAGCACTGCACCAGATGGTCGGGGGGCGGCAGCAGAGGGGGGGGGATGGGGGGGGGATATCATGGCGAGGGCAGGGCGCCCCTCCTTGAATCAATACGTCCCTGGCCCCTGGCCCCCCCCCCCCCCGGGCCGCGCACGTGCCGCCGGCCATGATTAGCTCCCCTCCCCCTCTTGGACGCCCCCTCCTCGGCCGCCCGAGGTGGGCTCCGGGAGGGGGTTTTTGGGGCCCGAGCTCGGGCGGCTCATGCCCTGCAGCTCCCCTTCCGGACCGATGTTGCGTCGAGGTGCAGCTGTAGCTCGGGCCCCCCGGCCGCCTCCGACCCGCGAGCTCCCGCCGCCGTTCGGTCGGGCCGAGCGAAGGGGGGGGTAGAGTCGGGACGTTGACCTAAGGAACCCTAGATAGGGGACGAGGCCCCTTTTTCCCATCAGTTAAAGTTCGATTTCCCATCGAAAACCTAAGGAAAACCTAAGGCAAACTGTGAAACAATCAAGGAACACGGAGCCCATCCCCAACGAAAAGGGTTCCTTCTTCAGCGCCCCGACTGTAGGGAAAGGGGGGGTACAAAATCTGCTGCATGCAGCTCGGTACATGGCCGCCTCCCGGCGCCGGGAGGCGCCGGGAAAGTCAGCTATACGACGTAACCTGATTCTCACCGCCCCCCTTTGCTATCCCCCCCTTTCGCCCGGCCCGATTCGGGCGTGTCGTTATCATGGGGGAGGGAATCCATGGGGGCGTCGAGGAGTGCTCGAAGGACCAACAGGCGGCATGCACATAAGCCGTCGGTGTTCCGCGAGGATTTCTTGAATCGGTGCCGGCCCCCTCCTGGCGGCACCTCCGGGCGCTGCAATTCCTAACAACGGGCGTTTTCGCCCGTCTTCGGATCTCGGGACCGTCACAGATCGATCCGGCTTGAACAATGAAGCAGAAGATAGGGACCGGCGCTCTTGCAATGTCTGATGTTGTTTGTTGCGACGTTCCCCAACTAGTCGGTCTTACTTGGTTAACCAAAGGTTGGTGCCCCGGGTGGTTACTTTGCCCTTTCCTCGGAGGTTCCCCAGGTTCCTCGGGTTCCACGGGTTCGGGTCCTCGGGTTCCTTGGATTCCCAGGGTTCCCCGTGTTCTTCGGGTTCCCTGGGTTCCCCGGGTTCCCCGCCCCTGGTGCATCGTATTCTTACTGCAAACAATTCCAAGCATTGCGCCCATGCAACAGGAAGCTTTCCCCTAATTGGGGTCACGCCGGGTTCATTGATTGGCAACATGTGAGGGCATACGCCACGTCTAGTTGTCGACCAAGGAGCCAAGGAACTCGGCGAGGGAGTTCGGTGTGTAGACGCTCTGGCGTCCACCAGGTTGCGAAGCTGTAGTGTCTACACGCCGAGCTCTTTGGCCGACCAAGCGACGTGGCGCATACCTCGAGCCCCCCTTCGATGGGTTCTCATTGGCGGTGGTCCCTGTTTCTCCTCCTCGGAGATCCGATGTCGCGAGACAGCTGAAACATCGCCCCAAACGACGACTGGAGCCCTGTAGACCCCACTATTCTGTTGCATTGGTCAGCCAGATCGATCTGTGATGGCCGCGGGGCCCGAACGCGAGGGACAACGCCTGGCGTGCAAATAATGCAACGCCCAGCTCTGAGGCTCTGAGGGGGCGCTGCCGCGCGCATCCGGTGATCTGCTCGCCCCGCCGTGCCTCCGCGGGCCCGGCGCGCATGGGCAGCATGAGCGGCATGAGCGGCCCGCGGGGCGCGCGCTCCGCCGCCTGCGCTCCTCCTCCTCCTCCTCCTCCTCCTCCTCCTCCTCCTCCTCCTCCTCCTCCTCCTCCTCCTCCTCCTCCTCCTCCTCCTCCATTCCATTTCCTTATACATAACACCCCCCTATCGCACGATGGGGTGGGATGGGGGGGGGGCCGCCCCGCCCGCGGCGCTGGGCGTGAAGCGCGCGGTCGCCCGTGGGGCGAGCACGCCCCCTGCTGCTCCACAGTCGCACAAGAGGCCTACGACCCTCGCCCCAAGAGCTCCTGAGAGGGGCGCCCCCCCCCCCCCCCCCTCTGCGTTTTGTGTGCACGGGAGTGGCCCGAGCTGTTTCCCCACCAGTGCTTGCACTTGGGGCTTCTTGTTTCCCCGTCCTCCTGCATGCTGTGTCCTCTTTTTGAGTTTGCAGCGCCGCTCGTCTCCTCTCCTCCTCTTCCCCCTCCTTCTTCCTCTACTCTTCCTCATCCTTGTCATCAGCATCATCCTCATCGTCGTCATCACAGTCGTCGTCACCATCATCGCCTTCATACTCGTTCTGCCGTAATCATTCACATCAAAGTTTCGCCACACCTCCCACGCGTTTCATGGCCCCACAGGGAGCCGCCCCGCCGAAGGCTCCTGTGGCAGGGTCCCTATGGCTACTCGGGTCCATTCCGACCCACCCCTCAAACGTGTAGTGGCTTCAATAAAGAGCTCCGCCGCAGGCCTCTGTGGCAGGGTCCGCATGGTTACTCGGGACCATTCTGGCACACCCATCACACGTTTCGTGGCCCTGTGGGGAGCTCCACCGAAGGTCCCAGCGGCAGGGTCTGCATGGCGACGCGGGTCCATTCTGGCCCACCCCTCAGACGTGTCGTGGCTTCAATAAGGAGCTCCGCCGAAGGCCTCTGTGGCAGGGTCCGCATGGTTATTCGGGCCCGTCGAAAACCACAGTGGCAGGGTCCGCATAGTTACTCGGGTCCACTCTGGCCCCTAACACGTGTCGTTGCCCCATAGGGAGCTCCAGCTCCGCCGAAGGCCTCTGTGGCAGGGTCCGCATGGTTACCCGGGTCCACTGGGGCACGCCTGTCACACGTTTCGTGGCCCCATAGGGAGCCCCGTCGAAGGCCTCTGTTGCCGGGGCCGCCTGGTTACTCGGGTCCCTTTAGCACAACCCATCACACGTGTCTTGGCCCGAGGAGGAGCTTCACCGTAGGCCCCAGCGGCAGGGTCCGCATGGGTTCTCGTGCCCATTTTGTCCCACCCCTCACCCGTGTAGTGGTCCCACAGGGAGCCCCGCCGAAGGCTTCCGTGGCAGGGTCCGTATAGTTACTCGGGATTATTCTGGCATGCATCTCACACGCGTCGTGGTCGCACAGGGAGCTCCACCGAAGGCTTCTGTGGCAGGGTCCGCATGGCTACTCGGGACCATTCTGGCACACCCATCACACGCTTCCTGGCCCCATGGGGAGCTCCACCGATGGCCCGAGCGGCAGGGTCTGCAGGGCTACTCGGGTTCATTCTAGTCCACCCCTTACATGTGTCGTGGCCTTCGAAGTGCTCTGCCGGAGGCCTCTACGGCAGGGTCCGCATAGCTACTCGGGTCAATTCCGGCCCGCCCTTCAGACGTGTCGTGGCCCCATAGGGAGTTGCACCGCCGAAGGCCCCAGCAGAGGCACGGCTGTCACTTGGTTTTTGGCCCCTTTTAAGGAACCCCGCCGAAGGCATCTGTGGCAGGGTCCGCATGGTTACTCGGGTCCATTTCTTGCACAGCCCTAACACGGCCCCGTAGGGAGCTCCAGCGAAGGCCCCATGATTACAGCACGAAGCCAGGAGCTAGAAGTCGCGAAGCTAAGCTTCGAGGGGTTCCTCCGCGCTGCGGAGCCTGAGCCGGCCAGGGAGTCGTGCCGCCCCCTGCCTGGACTCCCGCGCGCTGCGCTTGAGCTATTCCGCCCTTGTGCTCCGTGCCGCATACGTCGACATCTTCCCGTGGGTAATTTGTTGAGTCGCGTGGGTGGGTGCCGAGCCTGGTCCGACGTTCTCCAGCGAAGATTCCAGGGGTATCGCGGACCTCCCCAGCGAGTTCGTGTTCATTGAGCGGTCCCGCTGATAGTTTCCACGCGTGTAGGATGGGCTGGGTCCTTCGCCAGGGTAGTTTTTTGCTTGAGTATGGTTTTTTGGTTGTTTCAGACATTCGCCGCATTGCCGCCCGTGCCGCCTCATGGGCGCCTCGTGGGCGCCCCGCGCTTGGGGTGTATGTCGAGGTTGCGCCACGTTGCCGCCCGTAGCGCGTCGTGGGCGCCCTGCGCGCTGGGTCGGTTTCCAGAGGTTGCGCCTCGTTGCCGCCCGTGCCTCCTCGTGGGTGCCTCGTGGGACCCGTGCTCCGGGTGGGTTTCCCAAGGTTGCGCCACGTCGCCGCCCGTGCCGCCTCGTGTTCGCCCGTGTTCCGAGCTTACACGACACACTTTGAATTAGGATCCACCGCCTTCCCGAGGCCGGACTGATCGGTGCCAGATTGGGGTTCGCACACCCCCTCATCCTCTGCATAAAAGTACTATGCGCGCGTACTCGTTTATCAACCATCAGAAGTTTTCAAACATCCTTTGCAACAGTGGGACGAAGTGCGCACGCGCGCGTCGTCGCGCGCGCATGCCGCCATCCTTCCCAAGACCTCAAGTTGCGTAAAGAATTCAACATCGAGTGTCACGAACACATGTAGTAAACACTTGGCTTCGCAACAGGGTTTTCAACAAAAAGAATTGCACCCGCGTTTTGCGAATTCTTGAGAAAAAACCATCGGTTCTTCAAACTGTTCATAACATGCTGCGAAACGTGCCCATCGCGCGCGCATGTCGAAGTTGTTCGAACGCCCCTGCGCGCGTGCTTTCGCGAGAATCCCTTGCAACCAAATTGGGCGAAGTGCACACGCGCATGCCGCCATTCTTTCACAACCGTTTTGTATCCTAGGGCGTTCAAAAGCGAGTGCCCCGAAAACATTCCAAAGCAAATGGCTTCGCAACAATAGTGTTCAAACAATTGTGCCCGCGCTCTTGCGAATTCGTAAGACAACCATCGGTGTTTTAATTAACATGTTCATCAAATTCTGCCAAGCGGGCCTCTCGCGCCGCATGTCGAACTCATTCGGACGTCCTTGCGCGCGTGCAGGAGGGGGGCACGATCCGTGTCAAATAGTTCGACGCAGCCCCCTCACGCGCGTCGGCCGCGCGCGCATGTCGAACTCCTTCAAAGCCTTCATCGCCGACGCTAGGGCATCGTCAACATCTGCGGGCGTGGTCAACTTCGGCGCCGTTATTGGCCTTGCCGTCGTCATCGCCACCATCGCCACGATCATCGCTACTCTCAGAATCGTGTCTGCCGTTGCCGACGTCGCCATGATATCGCGCCCGCCCAAGTCACCGACTTGCACTGAGAGCGCCTCCGCGGCCGCGTCGGCCGCGCCAAACTAGCTGGCCTATGTGCGCGCGAGCGTGTGCGGGCTAGCGCGGCCGCAAAGATGCACCAGCCAACGCCAAGCTCTCATCGCAATCGCCGCCGCATGGCTTTCGCAAACCAAGTTGCGAGCTGGTGGGTGGGACGTGTGCAGGAGCATGGAAGTTGTCAACTGCCAATTTGTTTGTCAAATCAGTTGCACCCCGTAATTTCCACCCCGAGTGCACAGCGAGCTCACGCCGCCTAGCTTGTACGCCGCAAGTTATACCACACAGTTTCCGCCGCATGGCGTCCACCTCCGTAGCTAATACCACATATATCTGACCACAAAACTTACACCGCATAGCTTTCACCTCCACGGTGCAATACCGCACTGTTTTGGGCCCACATTGGCTTGCACGTTTTCTTACGTGTTGTTCCAATCCGAACGTTCTCGGTCCTTCCAAGAAAGCCTTCCCGCTGCAGCTCGGGCCTCATTTCAGGATCGGCGGTTCAGAATGGGGTTCTCGCCCGATCGCTGCCCATTGTTCTTGATCCGGACCATTCCTCCCCATTGTCGCCCCCTTCCTTCACCCTCCTTCGCCTTCTCCTGGTTGTCCTGCTTTTCCCACTTCTGCTCCAGCTCCTGCTGCTACTCGTCGTCCTCGTCCACCTCCTTCCTTACCATCCTCTTTTTCCTCCTGCTCATCCTCCTGCTCATTCGTCAGCTCGGCAGCCCCCTTTTTCTTTCGCTTGCGCATGTCAACATGGTTTCCTCTTGGGAGTTCCAGGTTCGCTATGACACACGCCTGCGGTGACGAACCAACAACACGCACCCATACCCAGAGAGGGGTCGGAGAGGGCTATGGGTGCGCGTTGTCGGATGGGGGTCCCCGCTCGAAAGGGAGCGTTCCCAGGGTCCGACAACCCGCACCCATACCCATAGCCAGTCCTCCTCCCAACGACCCGCCCATGGGTATGGGTGCGTGTTGCTCGCTCGTCATGCGGATAGAGAAGACAGATGCGCGATGGGGAAGGATGGGTTGGACGGGCAGGGTATCAGGCATGGCGCGAGCGCCCTGGCTTGCCCTCCGCCCCTCCCTCTCGCTTCCTGGAGTGCCCCTCCCCTCCCCTTTCCACCCACCTTCCTTCCTTTTCCCACTCTCCTCCTCCCCTGCCCCTCCTCCCTCCCTCCTCCCCTTTCCCCTCCTCCCCCCCGTCCCCTTTCCCTCCCGAACTCGACGCCCCCCACTCCCCTCCCGTCTCCCCCCCCCTCTCCAGAGTGCTTCACCCTCTCGTGCCCTTGCCAACGACCTCGCGCCGAGGCTTGCAAGATGGTGTCTGTTGACTGCTCCCTCTTAGCATCGCTCGGACGTGTACATTTTTTCTCCGCGAGGACCATCGAAGAGCATCCTGGACCACTTTGCGAAAAATAGACGCACGAAACCAACAACGCACGGAGACTAGGCGTTCGAGCGACGACAGGTCGTTGACGGGCCCACTTGACCTCTTCCCTGGGATCGGCTTTTCATCCTGCATGTTGTTTGACGGTTCCTGGGCCCGTAGGGTCCCCCGAGGCCAAACATTTGGAAAAACCCTACGTCGTTATTTTCTCTGCGACGCGAGAAGGTCGGGGCCCTGGGACCACAAGTCTAGACATCCTAGACGGGGTCGCGGAGCGAAGCGACACGCTGACCGCTTACAAAGTAGCGTGTCGCCGGGGCCGCCGCCGCGACACGCTAAGCAAAAGTTCCCGACCGTTGGCTCGAGGGACAACTTTTAAGAGGAGGTTCCAGGCTCGAGGTTTTGGTCCGCTTCCGTCGCTTCTTGTCGGCTTTCCAGCCTCGGATGCCTTCCAGCGGCTGCTCCGCACCGAGAGTGTTCCAGGGGGCCCGGGTCGTCCCGAACGGCCGCTGGAGACCCGAGTTATGAGCCGGGAGTTGGACGACGAGAACCGCTTGGGGTGGATCGGCTCGGGGGGGGACGCATCGACCCCGAATAGTGCCCATTCCTCCCCGATGGGTGCCCGATGGCCCACCCCGTCCTGGATCGTGCGGCTTCGCTGCGGGGGGCCCGTCGCCGGTCTGTCGGCGACGCATCGCCGATTCTAGGTCGATGCTTCCCCCCCCTGGGCGTGTCCCTGGTGGTTTTCGTGCTCTCGGCGAGGCGGAGAACACCCCAGCTGGAAGGCCGCCGAGAGCCAACGAAGGTGCCCGAAAACTTTGGACCTCGAGACCTTTGATCTTCGAAACTTTCGAGCTTCGATCTTCGTTGCCCCTCTGAGCCCGCCCCCCCCCATCGTTCGGGTAGTGCCGGGGGGGGTCAGCACTAGCGGGGGGTAGTGCCGAGGGGGGTCAGCAAGAAGGGGGGGGGGTCGCCAGCTCCTCCGGGAGTTC
>CAUYUJ010018449.1:542500-547500 GCA_963575745.1 Prorocentrum cordatum
GAGGCCAGCGCTGCAGCGGGAGCACGATTCGGAACGAGCGGGGCCCGAAAATGAGGCCGGCGCCTCAGCGAGAGCAGCATTTTGGAAAAAATGCAGGCGAAAACCCAACTCCGGGGAAACCTGTGTGTAAAAAACAGTACGCGGGGGGGGGTCGGACACTCCCAGGCCGTCATCAGGGGAAGAGGGAGAGTAGTATTCATATTGAGTCATTGTGGAGGAGGGAGGAGCAGGAGGAGGAGTGACGAACGATACCAGGAGAGTGGGCGGCCCTCTTGTCCCCCCACCCTTCCGGAATGGGTAGGGCCCGCAGTGGCCCAAGCGGCGCGTTCGCGCGTGGTCGGGCGCGGCGCAGCGACCGCATGGGGACGCCCGAGAGCGCGGCTGCGGGGGTCAGAGGAAGGAGGAGGGAGAAGGAGGAGTGACGGTTCCGTCTTCGTCCTGGTTCCCGTGCTGATCTTCGTCCTGGTTCCCGTGTTGCTCTTCGAGATGGCATACATCTTCGTCCCGTGGGATTGGGTGTCGGTGTGCAGGGTGCGTATCATTTTCTTCAGGAGGACTAGTGCAAACCCAGGACGCATCAGCGCTGTTGTTATACATCCTCCCTCCGAGTTCCCCCTTTCATAGGTGCCTACAGAAATCCGGCTGCCTGCGGCGAGTCTGCCACCGTGCCAGCCCAACATTCTAGGTGGTGACTGTTCGAGGTGCACGGGAGGCCGTCACGCGTGGCATCTCGTGTCTTCAGGCTTGAGGCAGCCGTGATGAGGTGATGGGGATGATGAGGATTGTGAGGGTGGTGGGTATGATGACGATGATGATTACGAGGATGAGAAAGACGAGGATGACCATGACGTTGTTGTTGATGATCATAAGGAGGATGACGATGACGGTGATGATATCGACGAGTCCGCTGACGATGAGGGTGACGATGACGACGACTAGGATGATGACGATGAAAATGACGATGATGAAACTGATGATGATGTTGATGATCATGCTTATGATGCTGATGATGGTGATGATGCTGAAAATGATGATGATGATGATGGTGGTGGTGATGATGATGATGCTGATGATGATGATGACCATGATGACGACGACGATGATGATGATGAGGGGGGTGAAGAGTAGGAGATGGAGGTGAATGATGTGATGATTGTTGATGGTGTTGGCGATGATGATAATGATGATGATGATGCTGATGATGCTGATGATGATCATCATGATCATGATCATGATGATAGTGATGATGATGTTGGTGATGATGAGTATGGCGACGGCTATGAAGGTGATGATGATGATGATGCTGGCAGTGGTGGTCATGGTGAGGGTGATGGTGATGGTGATGGTGGTGATGACGACGGTGATGGTGACGGTGATGATGACGACGAGGAGGAGGAGTAGGATAATGTTGATATTGATGTTGATGATGAGGAGGAGGATAAGGATGAGGATGAGGATGAGGATGAGGATGCTGATGACGCCGATGGTGATGATGAGGAGGATGACGATGAAGATGCTGATGATGATAATGCTGATGCTGATGATGTTACTGATGCTGATGATGTTGATGATGGCGGTGATGACGATTATGATGATAATTATACTGGTGCTAATGATGCTGATGATGATGATGATGGTGGTGATGATGGTGATGATGATGAGAAGGAGGAGGAGGAGTAATCTCGTTTGGGCGGAATCTCGTTTGGGCGGTCTTGGGGCTGTCGTGGCCTCTTGTGGGCAGTGTGTGGGGTCCTTGCGGCCCTCTCTTGGACCGTCTTGGGGCCCTTTTACGCCTGCTTTGGGGCTCTCTCGGGACATCTTGAAGCCCTCTTGGCCGTATGGTGTGTGTCTGGCGTCGTGGCGCCGTTTTGGGCCGTCGAAGGGCCTTCTAGGGTTGTCTTGGGTCCCACGGGAGGCCCTCTTGGGCCGTCTTGGGGCCGTGTTGGATGCCTTGAAAGTCATCCAACAACCCAAGGGACGTCACATGTTGTGGCTTCCTCTGGCCCTGTTGGAGGTCATCTTGTGGCCCTATTCTTGCCCTCTTGGAGGCATCTGTGGCCCTCTTGAAGCAATAGTTGGCTGCCTTGGGGCCATCTTGGGTCATCTTCGGGGCATCTTTGGCCAGCTTGCTGTCATTGGTTGCTTGCGCGGGCCGTCTTGGAAGCTTGGGGCGCGTATCTTCCGTTTTTGACAGGGGATCGTGGCTTTGGAGGCCCTGGAACGTTTCGGAGCAGCGCCTGGGAATACGGGAAGCGCACGATCCTCGAGCGGGTGCGCGTGGGATGAGGAGTCTAGAAGTTAGCGGCCATGCGGGAAGTGCACAATCCTCGAGCGGGCGCCCATGGAAGGGGGGTTCAGGCATCAACTGCCATGCGGGAAGTGCACCATCCTCAAGGGCACGCGGGGAAGAGGGGTTCAGGCATTGGCTACCATGCTGGACGGGCACTATCCTCGAGCGGGCACGCGTGGACAGGGGTGTTCGACATTAGCTGCCACGCTGGAAGTGTGCACCATCCTCGAGAGGGCGCGAGGGAAGTGGCCCCGGTGAGCAGGGGGGATGCACGCAGCAGCCTGCGAGTCGAGAGGGGGCGGTCCCGTATCAGAACCCTACCAGATAGCACTTGGCTTTGTTCCAAGCCTCAAGGTGCCAGGTGGCACGGTGGCGGAATTATTCTCATTGCGGCGAGTGGCCCATTAGAAGACAACCGCCTGAGAGTCCTCAGTCGTGCCAAACACAGTTCCTAGGACTTCAGCGCTGCGGATCAAAGTGACCAGCACGTCTTGACAATGCGAACTCGTGCCAGAACGCCGTTCCTGGGACTTCAACACCGCGAATCCACGTGACTGATGCGGCCTCACAATCCTAAGTCGTGCCAGAACACTATTTCGGATATTTCGACCGTATGGATCCTTGAAACGGCTGGAAACTTTTTAGACGCATGCGCGCGGCACTCAGGCAATAGGCACAGTTTGAAAAAGAACCACTCTCCATCCTTTAAACGGTTGCAGACTTTTAAGACGAATGTGCGCGCCGCTAAGGCAAGAACAGCATATTGTAAACACCCGCCTTCCATCCGTTAAGTTGCTGCAAACCTTAACACGCATGTGCGTGGCGCCAATGCGAGAGCCACCTTTTGAAAACCACCCGCCCTCCTTCCACAAAACCGCCGCAAATATCGACTCTCAGGTTCATGCGTGACGAGGAGGTCTCAGGCGAAACGCCTGGCCCGCCCTACCGGTCTGTCAAGGGGCGGAACAGAGGATACATGTATAAAGAAAAAGATTTGAAGAGGAGGGAAAAGGGGAGGAGGAGGAGGAAAAGGTTGAGGAGGAAGAGGGGGAGGAGGGGGAAAGGGGGGGGCAGACCTCCAGGCGGGAAGGTTTCAAGGTTGTTTTGAAGTGGTTCGCCTTCTCTGGGCATTCTCAGGGGCTCACGCCTGGATCCGCCTCGCAGTTTTGGTCAGAACGCACACCAGAACACGTCTCCCGTCAGGACAAATCAAGACGCAGGCTTGTCATTGGTTTTCGGACTCTTGGGCCCCCGCAGGGCCCCGGGACCATCAAAAGAGCGGCTCGGGGCGAAACGCTGGTCCCTAGGAGATGGTCCAGAGCTTTGGGGGTCCCAGATTGAAAGACTCGGGACGTCGGAGGGCTGCGAGGCCCAAGCACCCGGCGCCGTGATGTTGCTTGCAGGCGTGGTTCCCAAGAGGACCGTGGACCTCGCTTCTCGTCGAAAACTTGTCGTTGGGAGCCTTCAGACGGGGGTCAATGCAAACGGGGGTCAGCCAGAGCGGCGGATCTTGCGAGATCCTGCAGAGCCAGGGTTGCATTGACCCGAGCTAGCACGCAGGATCGGTGTCAAAAACCTTGGCGCGCGCAGACGCCGCACGAACCTACCGTAGAAGCCCGATGTCGTCGTGGTCCCTTCCTCGCGCGAGGACATAACCCCCCCCCCCGGATAAAAAAGCATCCACCCCTTTTCCCCTTTTGTATCCTGAGATCCAAGGCATTGAATGTGGCTCCATTGCCACAGCGGGCGGGGAGGCCGACCTATACTATCCCCTCCAAACTTCCCATCCTGGCTCCGATCTTCATCAGGAGAGGAAAAAACACACAGACGCAATGAATCCTCGATTCCCCAGAACAGATGGGAAAATATGGGAAGTGGGGGGGAAGACAGAAACCCAGAAAATATAGGAAACTATGGGGGAATATTTTTTTATGTGTGTGTATTCATTTGTGTGTCCTGGGGCCCCTGCACTTCATCCCATGCACAGCACCACGGGGTTAGCTCTCAGCTCTGGCCCCCTCGGCGGCCACCGCGACGGCCCGCGCGCGGCAGTCGGCGGAGCCTCCAGGTCGACGATCGCAGTCGGGCGGGGCCAGGAAGAGGATACATCCGCTCCAGAGCCTCGAGCCTCAGAAAGCCTCGAACCACGAAAACCTCGAGAGCCTAGGAGACCTCGAAAGCTTAGAAAACCTCGAACACCTCGACACTCGAGCTTAGAAAGCCTCGAGCGTCGAACCTCGACAACCTGGAGCCTCCTTCCCTGCTTCCGCCACCGCAGGGGGGGGATCGGGCGGGGCTGGAACGAGGACAAATCCGTTCCAGAGCGTTCCAGAACGCTCTCAGAGCGTTCCGGGACGCTCTGAGAAGGCCGGACGCTCTGAGGAGGCCGAGACGTATGCTTTCAAATAGTTCCCAGATGCAAGAATTAAGACAGTTTTCAGCATGTAAGAACATGTGTTTCGAAACCATGATAGAAACATGTTTTGCATTGCAGGGCTGGGGCTTCGAGCATGGACCATGGGAGACATTCCAGAGAGGCCTCGCCTTCGAGGATTGAAGGAGTTGGCATCTTTTCCTCTCCTGATCATTGGATACCCGATTTTTTTGATCGCGACTGGTACCGACCGATCGGCACTTTATGTCGGTCGCGACCGATCGCTGCCGATTCCAAAATCGGTCGCGACGGGTCACGGCCGATCGCGACAAGTCT
>CAUYUJ010018449.1:552500-561770 GCA_963575745.1 Prorocentrum cordatum
GGCGCCTGGAGCCCCCGCGCGGCCGCCGCCGCGGCGGTGGGCATGGAGCGCTCTGCCCGGCCTCCGCCGGAGCCACGGGCGGCCACGGCGGTGCACGGGGGGAGGAGGAGGAGGAGGAGGAGGAGGAGGAGGAGGAGGAGGAGGAGGAGGAGGAGGAGGTCTTTTGGTAAGGCTTCAGGTTACGCGCAGACAGCCCTCCAGGTAGCCCGTGCTGGCCTCAACAGGCCCCCCGAGGAGCTGAAGGTCTTAACACGCTGGCGCCGCCTCCGGCAGTGCCCCTGGGGCGCTCACCGCCCCAGGGTTGAGGTGTTGAGACCGCCCCAGACTACTCGGGAGGCCTGTTGAGGCCAGCCGGGACTACCTGGGGGGTCTGTCTGTGCACAACCCGAAGTGGTTGAATTTTCTGGAAGCATGTGTGGTGGTTTGTACTTACAAAGGTTTGCGGACGTGGGCACCAAACAGCGTGTTTCTAGCAATCTATGTTGTGCAATACACGTGGTGAAACCTATGTGGGGCAATATGTGGTGTGCACTCTATGTGGTGCAAACTACATGGTGCAATACATGTGGTGCAGTAAACGTGGGGCAATTTATGTAGTTCAACTCGCGTTGTGCCGTCTATAGTGTGGTATATAGGTTGTGCAACCTAGGTGGGGCAAACTATGTGGTACAGCATATGTTGTCCAACATACGTTGCTTATTCCATGTGGAGCGACCTACGTGGCGCACTATATTAATATACATATGTATGATTCGATCTATGGTGTCCCGTATACGTTGTGCCACTGCGTGGTGCAATCTTTGTGGCGCATGCTAGGTTGCGCAATATATGTGGTGCAAGCCCTGGGGTGCATGCAACGTATGTGAAGCAATAATTGTGGAGCGACAGATGTAGTTCAATTCGGGTTCTGCAATGTATGTTTTGCAGTCCATGTTGTGCAAGCTCGGTGATCCAACCCATCTGGCGCAATCTACCTGGTCCAATATTTGTTGTTGATTTCACGTGGGGCAACTTACGTGGTGCCATATCTGTGCTGCGATATAGTGTGCACGATATAAGCTGCGCAATGTATGCAACCTCATGTGCTCCAATGTGCGCGGCCTAATTCAATCTGCCGAATTTGAAGTTGACAATTCCACTGCTCGCGCAATCATCCGGTGTGCGAAACCCATGCGGCGTCGGGTGCGATGATTGCTTGTCGCTGGCTGGCGCACCGCTGCGGCCGCGCTAGCGCACGCAGGCTCGCGCGCAGAGTGGCCAGCTGGTCTGGGGCGACCGACGCGGCCGTGGTGGCGCTGACCGCTGGGCACTCCGTAGCGCGCCTCGCACGCCGCGCTGGCGCGCGGGCACTTCAGCGCGAATTGGCTCGAGTTGGCGCGGCATCGTGATGACGTCGACAAAGGTGGACACGATGATGATCGTAACAGTGTTGGCGACGATGGTCACAATGACGACGGCAAAGCCGATGACGGCGCCGATGTTGATTACGCCGATGACGATGATGGTGTCCATATGTCGGCGATGAAGGTTTTCGGCAGACTCCGACATGCGCGTGCAGCCGACGCGCGCGAGTGGCCCGTATGGTTTCCTTTGCAGGGGTCGTGCCCCCACCCCCCACCCCTAGCGCGCGCGAGGGGGCATTCGAACCGTTCCCACATGCGCGCGCGAGAGGCCCGCTTGGTCGCATTTGACGACGTTGAACACCCCATGGCTTCTTAAGAATTCGTGCTCGCGCGCGCAATTTGTTGGGGGCAAGCACGTTGCACAAGCAACTTTTAGTATGTTTTCAGGACTTGATTTTGAAATCCTTGCGACAACAACGGCTTTTGAAGGATTTCGGCATGAGCGCGCGACGATCCGCGCGTGTGGACTCTGTCATTTTCTTTTGGAGGGGGGTCTTGATGACTGGTGGCTGTTGATAAGCGAGTACGCGCGCGCCGCTGTATTTTGACAAGGACGAGGGGGGGGGGCGGTCCCGGTTCTTTTAGTATTATGTGAAATAGTAAATATGGGTGATGGCGCAGAATCAAACATTAATTTGAACATCCCCAGACGGGGGCGGATCATCCCAGAGGGGGGCAGATCAGATTTGTTCTCCCAAACCTCCTGTGTGTTGGGCCCTCGTTTTAAACTCGCAGCGCCGCGCGGCTCCTTATCCTTCGTCCTCCCCCTCCTGCTTTCTCTCGTCTTCAGCTGCGTCATTGTAAACACCAGCATCAGCACCACTATCACCAGCATCATCATCATCATCATCACCATCACCATCACAATCACCACACTCGCTATCATTATCACAATCATCATTTCGGAAGGCGCACCACCACCATCATCACCTCATAATCATCATCATCATCATCATCATCATCATCAGCATCATCAGCATCATCGTCATCACCATCATCGAGCTTTCGGAGTACCGCCCACACGCACCGTGGCCCCATATGGAGGTTCTGCCGAAGGCCCCAGTGGCTGCGTCCGCATAGTGGCTCGCCCCATTCGGGAGCACCTCTCACACGCTTCGCGGCCGCATGGGGGACTCCGCCGAAGGCCCCAGCGGCTGCGTCCACATGGCGACTCGCCCCATGTCGGCGCAACCTTCAAACGTTTCGTAGATCCATCTGGGGCCCCACCGAAGGCCTGAATCTGCGTCCGCATGGCGGCTCGCCCCATGTTGGCGCACCCCTCACACGTTTCGTGGCCCCACAGGGAGCTCAACCGAAGGCCCCAGTGGATGCGTCCGCATGGTAACTCGCCCCGTTTCGATGCACCTTTGTTCATTTTCCGTGTGCCCACATAGCGGCCATAGCGAGCTCAGCGGCTGCCGAATGCTTCCGGGGCTGCGTCCACATGGTGACTCGTCCGACGCCCGCGCACCCCTCACACATTTCCTGGCCCCACTGGAAGGAAGTTCCGCCGAAGGCCTCAGTGGCTGCGTCCGCATGGCGACTCGCGTTATTCCGGCTCAACGCTCGCACGCTTCGCGGCCGCATGGGGAGCTCCAACGAAGGCCTCAGCGGCTGCGTCCGCATGGTGACTCGCACCATTCCGGTGGACCCTCCCACGTTTCGTGGCTCCACAGGGGATTCCGCCGAAGGCTCCACTGGCTGCGTCCGCATGGTGACTCGCTCCATTTCGGCGCACCCCTCACACGTTGCGTGGCCCTCAAGGGAACTCAACTGAAGGCTTCAGTGTCTGCGTCCGCACGGTAGCTCGCCCCACGTCGGCGCACCCCTCACACGTTTCGTGGCCCCATAGGGAGCTCCGCCGAAGGCCCCAGTGGCACTGGCTGCTTCCGCGTGGTGGTTCGCCCCATTTCGGCGAACCCTTCGCACGCTTCGTAGCCCCACAGGGATCTCCATCGAAGGCCTCAGCGGCTGCGACCGCACAGTGGCTCGCGTCATTTCGGCGAACCCCTTGCATGTTTCATAGCCCCACAGGGAGCTCCACCGAAGACCTCAGTGGCTGCGTCCGCACGGTGGCTCGCCTTATTCCGGCGAACCCCTCATACGTTTCGTTGCCCCACAGGGGGCTCCACCGAAGGCCGCAGTGGCTGCGGCCGCATGATGACTCGCCCCCTTTCGACGCACACCGCATGCGCTTGGTGGGCCGCACAGGGAGCTCCGCCGAAGGCCTAAAAGGCTGCGTTCGCATGGTGGCTCGGGTCCATTTCGGCGCACCTCTCACACGATTCGTGGCCCCACAGGGAGCTCCACCGAAGGCCTCGGTGGCTGCGTCCGCATAGCTGTTCGGGTCCACTTGGGTGCACAATGCGCACGTTTCGTGCCCCCACAGGGAGCCCCGCCGAAGACCCCAGTGGCTGCGTCAGCATGGTGATACGCCCCCGCGGCTGCGTCCGCATGGTGGCTCGCCCTCCTGAGCCAGCCAGGGAATCGTGTGCTCGCGGCGCAGTCGCGCGCGCCTCCCGACTGGGTTTCTGCGCGTCGCGCTGGAACTATTTGTCGTTCCTCGTCGGAAACTGGAGCATATACATCAACAGTGGCGGATGTTTGCTCCATCCCAGGATTTTTTGAGGGTCGGGGACGACGTCGAGGTGGTGTGGTGTATATTGTTTCCCCCGCTTTCCTGGGGACACAACGAAAGATGTATACACCAGGATCACGTATACCAGGAACCGCTTCACTGTGCGAAGTTCAGTGCGGGGGGGAAGAAGCGTCGGTGTATAGAGTTCGGCCCCTTACCTCGACTTGTCATTGCTGTTGCTTCCTCTGTCCCCGCCCTTGTTCCGCACCGCATGCATTGTTTACTCCCCCCCGCGTGACTTGAGTCGCGCGAGCGCGTGCCGAGCCTGGTCCGACGTTCTCCGGCGAAGTGTTTGTGCGTCGAGCGGTCCTATTGGTGTCGAAGACGATCACTGGAGAGAAAGCATGTTGCCAAATAGTTTCCAGATGTCCAAAACGTGTGGCACACATGGTTTAAGCATGTAGGACATATTTTGAAACATGTTTAGATCATTTTCTTACGCTTTATGCAGATGTTCAATTAAACGGTCGGACTGTTAGGGTGTCCATTGTTGTGGCATCCACAATCCTACTGATGGTGCCCACGCGTGTAAATTGGAGGGGTTCTTCGCTGAGGTAATTTCTGAAAAAGGAGAATCCACGCCGTGCAATTTATTGTTGAAGCATTTCGAGCTGTCGTTCTTCAGCCGTGCCAGAACTGAACACCACTCTTGTGACTTCAACACCGCGAAGCAAAACGACAGCTGCGTTCTCACAGTTCTCCCTCTTGCCAGGCCTCCGTTCCTGGGACCTTCGGCCTGCGAGTCCGCGAACCTGCTGCAGTCTTGGAGACGTCTGATCGCGGCGCTACGGAGAGAGTGACAACTTTTGAAAACGAGCCGCCCTCATCTCGTGAAACAGTTGCGAACGTTTCAAGCGAAGGTGCGCGGCGCCACGGCCAGAGCCACGTTTTGAAGACGGCCCGCCCTCCGCCCGTGAAGTCGTTGCACACGTTCAAGATGAGTGCGCGCGGCGCGGAGGCGAGAGCCCCTGGTTGCAAACGGCCGCCCCCCATGAACAAGTTGTTGTAAGTTTCGAGCTTCTGGATCAGAATCGGCGAGGAAGTCTCAGGCGAAACACCTGGCCCACCCTACCGACACGTCTGCCCAACGATATCGAGACCAGTCGGATTGCCCGGATCATTTAGAGGAGTCGCAACACAGAGCCAAGGCCTCGACCAGCTGGGCTGGCAGGACTTGCTCCGCGCAGGTGTGTGCATATGACTTTGTTTTGCAGTGCTGAACGGCTGTGAGGGATTCCAGACGGAAAAAAGTATTGGGGGTCGACCGGAAGGAGTTAGTTGTTAGGAAGAGGAGTGGAAAAAGAGGAGGAGGAGGAGGAGGAGAAAGGAGGCAGAGGAGGGCAGGAGGAGGAAGAGGAGGAGAAGGAGGAGGAGGAGGAGTTGCAGGAGGAGAAGGAGGGCGGAGAAGGAGGGAGACGGAATGCGGAGACGGAATGTGGAGGAAACGAAGGAAGAGGAGAGGGAGGATGCGAAGGAGGAAGCACATAAGGAAGCAAGAGGAGGACGGAGGAGGTAGGAGGAGGAGGAGGAGGAGGAGGAGGAGGAGGAGGAGGAGGAGGAGGTAGGAGGAGGAGGAGGTGGAGGAGAAGGGAGGAGGAGGAGGAGGTGGGGACGAGGAGGAGGAGGAAGCGGGGAGGGAGGGAGGAGGAGGGAGGAGGGAGGAGGAGGAGGAGAACGAGGAAAAGGGTGGAGCAGGGAGAAAGGCGGAGGGTGGAGGAGGAGGAGGAGGAGGAGGAGGAGGAGGAGGAGGAGGAGGAGGAGGAGGGAGGGAGGGAGGGAGGGAGGAGGGAGGAAGAGGAAGAGGAGGAGAAGGAGGGGGAGTAGGAGGAGGTCGGCGGTCGGAGGTACGATGAGGAGAATGAGGCGGAGAGGAGGCAGCGGAGGAGGAGGAGGCAAAGGAGGTGGAGGCACAGGAGGAAGTGGAGGAAGAGGAGGAGGAGGAGGAGGAGGTAGGAGGTAGGAGGAGGGGGCCTGCCCATCGCCGAGGCCTTCACAGACCTTGCGGAGGCGTTTGACACGATACACGCCCCAGCGGTTATCCTGGGCATTAGCGAAGGAGCGGGCCTCACCGGAGAGGACCTCGTGCTGGCCGCGCAGATGCTCCACGGCTCCCAGGTCCGCGTCGTCTCGGGCGAGGCGCAGGCTGCACCAGTCGCCCTTGCGGACGGAATGCCCGAAGGCCGGCGCCTCGCCCTTGCCTTCTTCGTCGCGGCGGCCAGGGCCTTCAGGGCGGCCGCTGGCCCCGACTGCGGCGGCGTCGGGCTCGACCCCCCCGCAGAGGCGGTCACCGCCTTCCACCTCGCGGCCCGCGAGGACACCGGCGGGCCCCCCCCCGTCCTGGGAATGGTGCGCGCAGACCGCCCTCAGGTGCCGCCAGGGCAACCAGACCTGGGAGGCCGCCATGCGCGCAGCCCCTCCCACGCGGACCAGTGCGCCCTCCTGGACGCCGCCTCCACCCTGCGGGTCGGCCTCACGCAGTTTATGGACGACAACGTGCACAGGGCCAGCTCCAGGGGCGGCCTCGACCTCTGAATCCAGCGCATCACAGAGGCAGCCCAGTCGGTCCGAGGTGAGCTCCGCGTCGGGCCCAGGAAGACGGAGTGCATTAGCAACGGGATCGCGGACGTCCGACCGATCCGCGGCATTGCGTTCGCCACGCAGCACACGTCCCTGGGCATCCCAGTCGAGGCTGACGCCCGCATGATAGGCCTCCTCAGGCAGGTCGAAAAACCGGGCGCAGGGAGGCTGGGCCAGCACGCTCACGGCCATCGAGCACCTCGGCTTGCCCACCGCTGCCGCGCTGGCCGCCCTGCGCACGCGGACCACCCCGCGAGCATGCCATGGGGCGGCCCTGCTCATCGTTCGTGGCGATTGGGAGCGCCGTGTTGACGCCATCCCGGACCGTTGGATTTCACGGCTGCTTGACCTCTCTCAGCGGGTGCCGCGCATCGCCCTCCTCCGCGAAGGCGGGCTCGCATGGCGGCTGAGCACCAGCACCCTCCGCCATGCCTTCGGCCTCCACGCCCGCGTGCAGGCGCTCCCGCAGGCGGCGCACCCGGCCCGCGTCCTGCGAGCGGCCCGCGAGTGCCAGGGCACGTGGACGGCGGCGCTCGAGCACTACGCGAGCGACCTGGCCGTCCCCCTCTTCGCCGAGTGGGCGCGCGGCGCCCTCGCCCAGGACACCCGCGCCTTGAGCGGCCCAGCGAAGAGGCGGGCGACCCGCCGCTACCTCCGTGAGGCCGTCGACCCGGGGCTGCAGGCGCGCGAGGACGAATGGCTCGCGGCCCAGCGCGCGCTCTGCCCAGCCCGGGGCGTGCGCAGCTTGCCGGAGGTCAGCGACCTGGCCCTGGTCTGCCATGCCGTCCGTCCCTGGGCGCAGCTGCGGCTACAAGGCCGCTTCACGTCCCACGGTGGCATGGCGGCGCCCTGCCGGTGGTGCGGCGCCGTGGCCCCGGTGGACGGCAGCCACCTCGGGGAGTGCTCCCAGGCTGCCCGCGCCGCTCAGGACGCAGCCGCGGGCACCCCATGGGAGGAGGACAGCGCGGCTGAGCTGTGGCGCCGGTGCCGCGAGGACGCGGACGTACGGCGATCACAGTAGCCGGGCGCCTCGCGGCCCGCTAGGCCGGCAAGGGCCTCCGTCCGAGGTGTAAAAGGAGCCCTTGTCCCCAGGCCCCAGGCCCTTGCCCTGGCCCGCCCCCCCTTGGCCCGTGGTGCCCCGCCATCCGCCCCCCCGTTTCCGTGCCCCCCTCTTCTCCCTCCCTCTCCCTGCCCCCCCTCTTCCCCTCCCTCTCCCCTCTCCTGGCCCCCCTCCTTTCCGGGGCCTGCGGTGCTCCTCTCGGCGGTCCCGGCCGAGGCCCGGAAGAATGGTCAAGACGACGCCGTCGTGACTCATGTTCCGGGGCTCCGCTGGCCGCCCGTGCGTGATGGTACCTGGGAGGTCGGGGGGACAGGGCCGGGCCCGCGAGACGGCAATGCGAGGGGCCCCTGGGCGGCGCCCAGTGGCCCCGGGAGGCCCTGCGCGCGGTTAAAATTGGCGGTGGGGCGCCCGGGACAGCCCAGCGGCGCGGCGGGGATCGGACCAGGGCGTTGCGCGCCAGGCCCGATCCCCGTCGGCCCCCCGGGCTGTCCCCAGCGCGTCCCGCGCGGGCCCGCGGGGGGCGGCCCGGGGCAGTTTGGAAGCTTGGTGGTAGGGGATCTTGGGGGCACGCGGCTGCCACGGGGCGACTTGCTCAGCGCCGGCCCCGCGGCGGCGGCCTCTCCCCATGGTCCCCTCCCGCGGCCCCTGGCCCTTTGCCCGTCCCATATCATGGCGACCCGGACGGAGGCCCAGAAGAAGAGTGCGCAGCCCCCGGCGGGCGTCCAGCGCACTCCCCGCATGTCCCGCGCCATGGGGTGTCCCACGGGCGGGCTGCGAGGGGCGCTGAGTCGTTGGCAGACCGCCGGGGACAGCCTTATATATCCTTTAAAGCTCTCCCGTGTCTGCCCGGGGGGCCCGCGGCGGGTAGACAACCGCTGGCGGCATGCGGTCGAAAGGGAAAAGGAGGAGGAGAAGGAGGAGGAGGAGGAGGAGGAGGAGGAGCAGGAGGAGGAAGAGGAGGAGGAAGACGAGGAGGAGGAGGGAGGAGGGAGGAAGGAGGACGTAGGAGGAGGAAGAAGAGGAGAAGGAGAAAGAGGAGGATGATGAGGAGGACGAGGAAGAGGAGGAGGTGGAGGAGGAGGAGCAGAAGGATGAGCAGGTAGGAGATGGGAGGTAGGAGGAGGAGGAGGTAGGAGGTCGGAGGAGGAAGGGGAGGAGGAGAAGGAGGAGGCAATTCAGGAGGCAGAGGGGGAGCAGGAGGAGGAGGAGGAGAGGAGGAGGAGGAGAAAGGGGAGACGAGGAAGAAGAGAGGAGGAGGAGGAAGGGAGGAGGAGGAGAAGGACGGGGGAGGAGGAGAAGGAGGAGGAGGAAAAGGAGGCTGAGCACAGGAGGAGGAGGAGGAAGAAAGAGGGGGGGAGGAGGAGGAGGAGGAAAGGGTATGAGGTAGGGGGTAGGCGGTAAGAGTAGGATGCTGATGATGATGGTGGGGAGGAGGAGGAAGAGGAGAAGGAGGAGGTACAGTTTGAGGAGGAGGAGGAGGAGGAGAATGAAAGGGTAGGAGGTGGGAGGAGGATGCTGAGGAGGAGGAGGTGGAGGAAGAGGAGGACGGAGGAGGAGGAGGACGGAGGAGGAGGAGGAGGGGAAGGTAGGAG
>CAUYUJ010018449.1:561870-579370 GCA_963575745.1 Prorocentrum cordatum
CGGTCGCCGCGCTTGTTGCCACCGTCGCCGCCCTGTCGCCGCCTCGTCAGCGCCCGTCGTCTGGTCCTGTCTGTCGGTCGCCGCGTTTGTTGCCGCCCCAGCGCCGCGCCACATAGATTTCACAACGTAGATTGCACACGATAGACGGCACAACATCGATTTCACCACATCGGTTGCACCATCTCGACTGCGCACCACATAGATCACACAACATAGATTGCACCACGTAGACGTGCACCCTATAGATGGCACCACATTGATTGCGCGCCGTAGATTGCACAGCAAACATTTCTCTTTTTCCAAGCAAAGTATCCGGATCACCCCCCCCGTCGGTGCTGATGGGCCACCTTTTTCATGGAAAGTTACACACGGTGCTGCCCCATCGCCATCCCAAGTATGAATTGAGGTCACCCTAGCCAAACCGGAATTCGCCCCCCTCATCCTCCGCATAAGCGCTATGCGCGCGCACTCGTTTGTCAAAGTTCACCAGCTTTCAAACATCCCTTGCCAAAATGGGACGAAGGGCGCACGCGCGCGTCGTCGCGCGGGCATGCCAAAATCCTTCCACAACCTAAGAGATGTTGTAAGGAGTTCGAAATTGAGAGCCACGGAAACATAGAAAGCATGGTTTCGCAGCGCCCTTGTCTACCGCGCGCCGCTGTCCACCGCTGTCCACCGCTCAAGGCAGGCCCGTGTAGCGTCGCCGATGGCCATCAAGGAGGCGGCGCACGCGGTGGGCGGCACCACGCGCGCGGATGCTTGAAAGGATATGGGCGCTGCCGCAGGAGGTGAGCTCCCCCAAAGCTTCCAGCAACGCGACCCGCTGCTTGGCGTGCTCCGCGTAGAAGTCCGCGTCCCCTACTGGCGCGACGCGCAGCTCGAAGCTGCGATCGGTGCGGAGGCAAAAGCCTGGAGGTATGCCGTCCAAAGGCACGTCGGAGGCGTCTCCGCTTCTGGGGACCTCCTCACACTGGCCCGGGCCAGGTTGGCCACGAACAGGTGGAGGAGGCGCGCGATGGCCGCCGCGTCGCCCGCGAGAATTCATCGTCCAAGCAGAAACTATGCTCGACGGTGCCGTCGGCGCCGTCGCGCGGCGCGCACGAACGAGCAGCATGAGCGCGAGCAAACGCAACGGCAGCGTGTTCGCAGTCTGCGCTGGTAGTGCCAAGCGAAGAGGGAAGGGACATGAAGGTGCGAGACAGCATGTAGCAAAGGTAACCCTCGCAACAAATCCCCCACCCGCTCCGCATTTCAGTAAAGAGTGCCCACGCGGCGTTGACGTCGCAACCAGGCTTAAGGGGGTCGTCAGTAAGGTAAATGCGAGCACCACCTCTTGTCATCCCTGAACCACCCATGCACTGTTGCAGATCCCACTGTGATATCCATTGCAGGTTTCCGACGTACTGATTGTGGCGAAGGCGAGCAGCGGTGCGTGGAGGACCCGTGGTGTGCAGGAGCGGAGGTAAGGGATGGGACTTGGGAGAAACAAGCGCTCTCGGTGTTGCAGGCCTGGGTCACCTCACGCGGGCCGAAAAGGGCGCCATTCGAGGGCACGCAGGGATCTCCAGGGGGAGCGGAGTTAGGCGAAGGTGAAGCCACATAAGCGCCACCCGGTGCAGCACGGGGCGCACGGAGCCCAGGCAGCTCGGAAGCGCGTTGGCCAAAATTGCTTCGGGAGGCGGAGCGCCGACAGATGCTTAAATCTCTCTCCCGCCGCCGCCGCGCCGAGAAGGCGAGGGGCGATGTCCTCGATGGGCAAAACACGCAAGTTAGGGGCGTGTGCTGGAGGACGCGATGGCAAATTCGCTTCAGGGTGTAGTCCATCACGTGCATCATTGGGCCTCACGTGTCGGAGCGGGTGGTAAGCCCGCTGTGACTGCTTGCCCCGAGGAATGGCACCATGAAGCCCACGCAGTTTCCAACCATCAAGGCAGCTGGGAGCACCAGTGTGCATATCAAATACGCATGCTTCATCTGCGCTCCATATTATCGTACGTCCTGCTTCGAAGTACAAGTCCGAGGTGTCGTAGCAGCTGATACTGGTTTGTAGTAGAGCCGTGGATGCCCTCGTCCTCATGATCGTCATTGCGCGGCTGTTTGCACCCATCTTGGACAACGGACTTGGCATCCTCATGCCAGTGAGCTTCACCCCCAGGCTGCATCTTTGTAGACACATGTCGTTCGGCCTGAGGGACGCGAGGGCCCCCCCACCTGCAAGCCCATGAATTCACGAGCAGCCGATGCCACCTCATGAGCATTCCTGACTTCAGCCCGCCACAAACGATTATCTTGTCCATTGAACCGTTGACTGCGTTGATGTGGATGGCGCAACCGGGGACGTGGGCCTGCGCCCATTGCCAAGCGCGCCGACATATGTGAGCAACAAGGTCCCATCTGCCACCCGCATTGTCGGTGATGGCGTCGAAGCGGGGGTAAGTGGCAGATAAGCTCGAAGACACCAGGAATGAAATGCATCATCCAGTCCTGTCGCGCAGCATCTTCTGAGTCCAGTCGTGGCCGATCACGTCACGAGCGCTCATGTCACGGGCCGGAAATGTTACGAGCGAGCATGTATTTCGACCACCGTGCATGGGCGCGCTCAAGAGGTTCAACTTTGGCAAAGACATGCCCAACTTCATCAATGTTTTTCCGCTCTGGAACAGTCGCTGTTGACGTTGCGCCATTGTCCAACAAAGTGGCAGTCGACCACCCAGTGGCATCGTCGGCCAGAGTTGGGCAGCCGCGCGTTCCTAGCCTTGGAAAAGAGGCGTTCTTCGCAGGGCCGTCATTTAGATCAGTAGCGGTCGACTGCGTTGCGCTCTGATCACGCCTCGCGATAAATGGGGGGGGGGGGGGGGGGGGGGGCAGCCAGAGGCTCTGGAGGTGCCTCTCTGAGAAGCCGCTCTCTAGATCCTTGAAGGGTTTTCCGGGCCAGCGTCCCGATCTTTGTCCCAGCATATATGTCGGCGTCGCGAAGGGTGACCATGTGGTTGACGTAGGAGCGTCTGTCGGCACCCGCGTTGTCCCATGCATCTTCACATCTTTGATTGGTGATCCGTTCCAATTCGCTGTGAAAGAGGATGCCTCTTTGGATGAGCTGCACCTTGACGGCGGGAATGCGCCAGCAAAACGAATCAGTTTTGGCTTGTCAACTCCATATAACCATTGGCCACATCCCCATGCACCAGCTTGTAGTTGCATTTCCGCTCTGACGTGCGGTTGCGGGTAAGAGTGAGGGGGCGGTCGCGGCACGGGTCGCGGGTGGGTCGCCGGCGGTTTGCGGGTGCATCGCGGAGTGGGTCGCGGGTGGGTCGCGGGGGTGACAGGCGCAACCGCGCAAGACGGTCGAGGATTTGAACCACAAGGCCATGAATTTCATATTTTACCAGCAGCATCGGCACTTGCAGTCGCCCCCTGACCGTTTCGGACCTGGAGCCCGATTCCGTCGCCCGCGCGCTGAAATGGGGTTCCGCGGTGCGGATTGCTGCTGCGCTGAAATCTGAAAACCCCGAACAACCCCTCCCTCCGGTGACCTTTGCAATTTTCAGCTGCAACGTTCCTCCCAGGGCTCGCACTTTGATTTTTGCAAGGGTGCATCTGGGGTCGCTAAAACTGGGTTCCTGGGCCCCGAACTACAATGCGCGACCAGCCCGCTGCTGCACCTCCTGTCGGGCCGCTCTTGCCCTTCATGGCATCCGTCATGGCCTCGTACAGCCCCTTGCATTGGGTCGGTGTGGAGCCAGGCATGCCATTGCATACCCTCGAGCTCCTGCGCGGCAGCGAGCAGTGTTGGCGCGATCGAAGCAGGGTCCATTCATTTCCCCTTAAGACAGAACATATTCATGGGGCAGCTCCCCTCGGCTCACCATCCCATGCCCGCGTCGGCCCAGGCGTCGGTGCCCACTGCGAGGCTAGCAGGGATGACTGCTGAGTCGGCGAAAGCGGGGGGCCCTGTGCTGCCGCGACATCAGGAGACGACAGCATGTCTACAGGTGCTTGCACGCGAAACCCCGCATGCTGCTGAGCTGGCGGGGGAGGCTTTGGGCAGGAACCAGCAGAGGGCATCATGACACACATCGCGATCATGACCTGATGCTGTGCTGCATCTGGGTCAGCGTCTGCTAACTATGCGCTTAGAGCTTGACATGCGCTACATTGCGCTGCTGATTCTGCTGCAGTAAACTGGCGATCTTGCTCGTGGTTTCTTCGACTTCTGGGCTGGTTGAGAGAGTGAGGCAGAGATGGGGCTTCGCCATGACAGCGTCCTCCTGCTTGGCAATAGGGTCGTCTATCTCCCCCCTGATCTCTCCTTCTTTGTCGGCAATCGCAGAGCTCGCGCCCTCAATCTCCCAACCCAGATTCTGCCCCCTGAGACTGCAAAGTGGTAATGCAGCATGACAACACACATGCGCGCAATGAATGTCGATGCCCAGGAAAACGCGGAAAACGATGGCGGAGGGAAGACGAAATTCCAGACGATATGGAGAACTAGGGGGAACCCTGGGATTTGTCTCTACGCGTCACCGAGCTTGGCGTCAACATGTTGGACTTGGTCCTCTGCCAGAGCGGCGCCTTCACCAACGTCCATAAATTGGAGACGCGCCCAGACGCAGCGCTCGCCTCAGACCACTTCCTCGTCCGCGCAGATCTGTACTATTCCCTAGAGAGCGTCGCCACCAGCCTCGCCGAGAGGAACAATGCCCAGGCCCTGCAGCACCCTGAGAACACGCTGACGTTCGCGAGCGCATTCAATGCGCGCGTTGGCGCGCACGGGGGCTGGGAGGAGACCGCGGCAGACATTTGGAAGACAACTGCGGGGGCCATGGCCGCAGCTGCAGAGACTTTGCCCAGGCGGGCGAGGCACGCAAATAAGCCGTGGATAACAGACAAGACGCTGGCGCTGCTCGAAGAGAGACGGCAAGCACGCCGAAGTGGAAACAGGAATCTGAAACGGGACTTTGCAGAAGCAGGCACGGAGGCAGGCCAATATAGACAAGACGGCATGGGCAGATGAGTCGTTGCGCAATGGAGGGCGGAGACAGCCCCCGTCGCTGCGAAAGCCGCGAGAACGGACAAGCGGAAAGCTCAGGGACAAAGATGGGCATCTTGTCGACACCGAGCTCTGGGCGGATACAATGGCTGACCACCTGGAGCGCGTGCAATGGCACGCCCGTCCAGCAGGGGTTGTCGACGGCCCAGCTTTGGGAGGCGAGCTCCCGGTGCGCCTAGGCGCCATCACCAGAGCAGAAGTCGAAATCGTGCCCAAGGGCCTCAAGAAGGGCAAGTCCAGCAGGCCAGACGAGATCCCAGCATAATTCTGGCAGGCAGTGGGCAGCGCGGCTGAGGGAGTGGCGTGGCCCACAGGACAGCGCAATGCATGCTGGGCTTCTGAAGACCCGGGCAGAATGGCACGCGGCACGCGCTGCGTCTCTCTATCAGAAAGGAAGCGTTGAGGACTGCGACGGCCCAATCAGTCTGCTTTGTGTCGCGTATAAGATGTACGCCAGCGTCCTCCTCAGACGGCTGCAAGCGGCGGGGGCTGAGAGCCGCCTGACAGCCGCGCAATTCGGTTTCCTGACTGGCAGAGGCGCGCAAGACGCTATCTTTGCCGCCCGGAGACGCGTCGACCAAGAGCGAGTTCACCGAGGCGGCAGAGTTGGAATCGTAGCGCCAGATTGGAAGAAGGTGTTCGATTCCAGCAACCCCGACGCCATATGCACTGCACTCATACGTTTTTGGGCTTCCAGAGAAAATCCTGCGCATCATCGGGCACATGTACACGGACAGGATGTTTAAAGTGAGCGGCTCCACTGGCTTTTCCTCCGAGCGCGCCCAGAAGTCAGTAATCTCGCAGGGGTGCCCACTTTCTCCTTTTCTCTTCGTGGTGATTATGACTGCGGTTCTGCGCGACGCCCAGGCGAGGGCCTCCAGCGCCTCGCAGCAGCAGCTCAGCGATGGCACTCTGGATGTCCTCCTATATGCAGATGACGCGCTACTTCTGGGGGCAGACGATAGACACCTGCAGGAACTTTCAGACAGCATCGCATTTGTGGGGAAGCAGTTTGGCATGGAATGTGATGAATCACCTCGGCACGCGCCTGTGCGCGGACGGAAGTGTCCGGAGTGAGCTGCGCCGCGAGATCGGACAGGCCTGGGGCGATTTCAGCATCTTCAACCGCTTCTGGAAGCGCACTGCATTGACCAACGAGAGGAAGCTGGAAGTCTTCAGTGCAATTATTGTCAGTCGCTTGCTTTACGGCCTTAGCTCCGCTTGGCTGAATGCCGCAGATATCAGGTGCCTAAACGGATTCCATTAGGTGTCTACGTGTCATTTTGGGAATTCAACCGTCGCTCGTGTCCCGCATCTCGAACCAGAGAGCGCTCCTGGAAGCGGGGAAGCCACCTCTGGCCAACGTGCTTTTTGCGGCAGCAGCTGTTGCTTGACGGCCGCGCGGCGAGGTCCCTGGTCAGCGACGCGTTGAAGAGGCGCACGTTCTGCCTTGGTTCGTTGAGACCGGCGACAGAGAGATACGTGCGACACGTTGGCAGACCGAGGAACGAATGGACTAGTCAAGTACAACGACGTGCTGCTCCTGCACCAGCAGATCTCAGAGACAGGGTGGCTTGGCAGTCCGCTTTCTGCCGCCATTGCATGTAGAGTTGTGTCAACGCGCCTCGGCGTTAGATTTTTTCGTTGCGTTGCGTTGCGTCTTTGTGTCCCTGGGCCCCGTTAGACAAGCCGGACACGGGTGTTCTTGAGATCCTCGAGTTTCTTGGCAAGGCGGGCTACGTGTTCGGCCGTCTGTTCGCTCAGTGGTTCGACCTGGTCCAGGGTAAGCGTGAGCAAGACCATCTCCTTTTGTGGCCCCACGTCTGGCGTCTCTGTTTTTTTTTGTTGCCTGGATCGACAAACGGGCCATCGCGGTGGCCAGATGTGGGCCCTACTCCTACCTCCCGATTTCTCCGGGAGGATCACTTCGTTCGGGAGCTCCTGAGCGGAGTGAACCCTCACCCCCCCCTAGAACTGGCTCTGGGCTTTGCGATCTTCTGGCGGGGCCCATTCCGTCGAAGACCCGTGTACATTGGCAATAGACGGAGAGCTGGAACCACGCGGTCGATCATATTGTGAGACATTCTGTCGATGCGATGCCTGGCAGCACTCTTGCTGGGCCGACGTCGATCCTGGAAAGCACCACCACGCGATGATCACCATCAAAGATACCCGTCCACTCTGTGACCAGAGTAGCAAGTCCAACCAGGTCCAGGCGGCCCTGCCACGTGTCCATGCCATTTTTCGGTCGCGAGGAGTCGGCTAGCGTAGCCGATCCTCAGCAGCACTCGTGACTCAGCCCGCTCAGAACGGCTGTGTCACGCTGGCTCGCGGGGCGCGCGCGAGTCTTTATCAGGTGCGGGCCCCCGAGACCGCGCGAGGATGCTGGTTGGGAAGAGTCCCCCGAATCCCCTGGGCGGCACCTCAGCTTATGCCTTGTCCTCTTCCTCTTTTTCCTCCTCCTTCTCCTGCTTCCTCCTCCTCCTCCTCCTTCTCCTCCTCCTCCTCCTCCCATTATGATCAGCATCAACATCCTTATCACCACCATCATCACCATTATCAGTACCACCATCACCACCATCAGCATCACCATCATCATTCTCATCACCCTTACCATCACGTCGTCGCCATCAACTCCATCATCACATCCATCATCATCATCATCATCATCATCATCATCATCATCATCATCATCGCCATCACCCTCCTCCTCATCCTCCGCCTCCTTCTCCCTCCGGTCACCATTCTCATCAGCATCAGCATCATCATCACCATCACCATCACCAGCAACGTCACCATCACCATCATCACCATCATAATCATGATCATCAGCATCGTCGCCATCATCGCCATCATCAGCATCATCATTGTCATCATCATCATCAGCAGCAGCATCATCATCATCGCCATCATCAGCACCATCATCATAATCAGCATCATCATCGTTGTGTGTCGACTCCGTTTCAGAGTCCAGTCGAGATGAATCCCCGTCTTGTTTTCTTCCAGTGTGGTTGTGAAGGCCCAGCGAATCTAGACTAACCACCCCAATGCGCAGGGCATCATCATCATCATCAGGATCCTCACCATCACCATCATCGTCATCATCATCATCGTTATCATCATCATCATCATCATCATCATCATCATCATCATCATCATCATCATCATCATCATCATCATCATCATCATCATCATCATCGTCGCCGTCACCATCACCCATTTTGGCACACCGCACGGTTCGTGGCCCCATAGGGAGCTCCACCTAAGGCCCCCCATAGGGAGCTCTACCTAAGGCCCCAATGGCGACTTTCCCGTGCGTCCGCGCCACCCATTTCGGCACGCCCCACGCACGGTTCGTGGCCCCATAGGAAGCTCCACTTCAGGCACTTGTGGCGACGTTTCCGTACGTCCGCGCCACCCATTTCGGCACACATCACACGGTTCGTGGCCCATGGGAGCTCCACCTAAGGCCCCAGTGGCGACGTTCCCATGCGTCCGCGCCACCCATGTCGGCGCACCCCTCACACAATTCGTGGCTCCATAGGGAGCTCCACCCCCAGTGGCACCGCCCGCATGTAGGCGGCACCCCATTTCGGCACACCCCTCACACGGTGCGTACGTAGCCCTGTAGGGAGCTCCACCGAAGGCCCCAGTGACACCACCCGCATGTGGGCGACACACCGTTCCGGCACACCCCACTCACGCTTCGTGGCCCCATAGAGAGCTCCACGTAAGGCCCCAGTGGCACCGCCCGCATGTGGGCGACACCCTGTTTCAGCGCACCCCGTACACGCTTCGCGGCTCTATAGGAAGCCTCACCGAAGATGCCACTCACAACTACGATACTCACAGCTGCATATGGTTGGGTCTTTCGCCAAGCTCATCTTGTTCCAATCCGCGGCCCCAGAGCTTCCGTGATGGGTCGACTTTCCACCACCACTACCATAGGTAGGACGGCGGAGAAGGGAGAATGGGGAGATCCTCCTCCTCCTCCACCTCCTCCTCCTCCTCCTACTCCTACTCAGGGCTCGAGCTAAATCGTGTTTTTCGTTTTCGTTTTGCTTTTGTTTTCCTTCGTTCTATCTTCCTTCCGCCGTTGCTGCATAACGGAATCAAAACGAAAACGGTCCACGAGATCGCGACACCACAGTTTGGCTCGAGCCCTGCAGCTACACCATCGGAGCGGGGATTGAGACGATGGGCAGTGTCCCCGGGGCCGCCCTTCAGAAAGACGTGACACTCGGGTTCGGGTGACGGGCCGGCCCGCAAAGAAGATGACGAGACCAAGTCTGAAGGTTGGCGCGAGCTCCGGCTGCAAGCATGCTGCGACAGCTCTAGACCCTCAAGACACAGGACGGGCCCGTCAAAACGAGTCGGCAAATCCTGGCTTCTGCGAGGTCGAGCCTTACGTCTCCCCGAGTCCTGATGATGATGATGATGATGATGATGATGATGATGATGATGATGATGATGATGATGATGATGATGCTGATGCTGATGCTGATGATGATGATGATGATGATGATGATGATGATGATGATGATGATGATGTTGATGTTGATGATGATGATGATGATGATGATGATGATGATGATGATGATGATGATGATGATGATGATGCTGCTGCTGCTGCTGCTGCTGCTGATGATGATGATGATGATGATGATGATGATGGTGGTGGTGGTGGTAGTGATGGTGATGGTGATGGTGATGGTGATGGTGATGGTGATGGTGATGGTGATGGTGATGGTGATGATGAGGAGGAGGAGGAGGAGGAGGAGGGGGAGGGAGGGGGCAGCGGGAGGAGCGAGAGCGCGGGGCGCTGTTTCGTCAAAACGAGAACTACAGGATTGTTGGGAATCAGATCGGCGGGTGTCAAGGTTGGCGTCGCGCACAAAGGGGGCGGCGCGAGTGGTGTGGCCTTTTGGAGGAGGCGGGTGGCTTTCTTGGAGAGCATGCGGCCTTCTCACAAGGGCTCGACCTAAACGGTGTTTTGGCGATCTCGTGGCCCGTTTTCGTTTTGATGTCGTTTTGCAGCGAAGGCGGAACGAAGGCAATACGAGGGAAAGCGAAAGCAAAACGCAAACGGATAACACTGTTGAGGTCGAGCCCTGCAAGGGCCCTGGGGCTTCCCAGGTGCCTTCTGAGAAGCCAGGATGTTTTCCGGGAAGGCCCCTGCCTTCCAAGAAAGCCGCCAACAGGGCGTCAGGGAGCGCCTCCGCGAGAGGGTCTTGCTCTCGTGTGCCATCATGTTCGCCGAGGGCTTCTACGCCACGCAGTTCTTCCCCTACGGGGCGTGGATGGTGCAAGAGCTTCGGGGCACCTCGCACAGCGCCGGCTTCTACACCGGGCTGCTGGGCACGGCGCAGTTCGCCGGGATGCTGGTCACGGGCTGCTTTTGTGCGACCCTGTCCAACCGCCGTGGCCGGCGGTTCTCTCTGCTTGCAGGGCTCCTCGCGGGCGTCGCGGCCGCCGCCTTCTTGGCCTTCAGCAGGAGCTACTGGATGACCGCGGCCGCGCGCTTCTGCGCGGGCCTGCTGAACAGTAACCTGTCCATAATGCGCACCGCGCTGCGGGAAGCGTTCCAGCACGCGGGGAGCGAGGACACCTGGGCGTTCTCCATGTTGAGCGTCGCGTTCAGCGCCTCCTGCATGTCGGGGCCCTTTCTGGGCGGCCTGCTGTACGGCAAGCCTGTGCCCATGCTGGGAGGAGTCCAGAACCCCTGGTCGGCGGCGATGATGGTGTGCATGCAGCTCTACGCCGTATGTTTTGTCTTCACGTGGTGGCGCCTGCCGGAGACGGCATTCCTCGCGACCCACTGCGCGCCGGCCAAGAGGCCGACTTGCGACGAGAGCAGCGGCCAGCCCCTCCTCCGCGACGCGAGGTTCCGCCTCCTCCTCGTCATGAGTGCAGGGCACTCCTACGTGTTCATGGGGTGGGAGGTCGTCTACCCGCTAGCCGCCCAGCTCCCGCTGGATCAGCGCGGCGAGCAGTGGACAGCGGCGGAGATCGGCGTCACCTTCCTCGTGGGGAGCATCTGCTTGTGTGTGTACAGCCTGGCGTGCTACCCCAGGATGGCGCAGCGGCTCCCCGTCGTCCGACTCTGGTGCCTCTCCTGGGCGCCGCCGCTGCTAGTTCTGCCGGCCTTCCCCCGGCTGCTGGCCGCCACGTGTTCGGCGCGGGCGTGCGCGGAGGACCCCAGCGGGCGGGTCAGAGCCCTGAACTACGGGGCGCAGGCCTGCATCAGCGTCTTCGTCGGCAGTGGCTTCACCAGCATCCAGGTGATCCTCAACGACTACGTCGCCGCCAGGCCCGACGGAAACCGATCCCTCGCGCTCGCCAACAGCATGCTGGTCTCCGTGAACGCGCTGGTGCGCGCAGCATCGCCCGTGGCCACCGGGTCGCTGTTTGTCCTCTCGGAGGAGGGCCCATTGAGGCAACGGCGGCTCTCCTGCCTGGCCCAGAGCCCTTCAAAATCGGCTCCCAGGCTCCTCCAGGGGTCCACCCTGGGAGGAGGAGGAGGAGGAGGAGGAGGAGGAGGAGGAGGAGGAGAAGGAAAAGGAGGAGGAGGAGGAGGACGAAGCGGGTTCAGCCGTGGCGACGAGGGCCGCCGTTGTCTCGACCGGCCCCCCTCCGATCCTCGGGCTGCAGCAGGAGGACTCTCGCGGGCGCTGGGCCCTGAGCCGCTCCCTGCCCTTCGACAGCCTCTCGCTGGTAGGCCTGGCCGCGTGCGTGCTAAGCGCGCTGGCGCTCGAGCGCCGCGCGGCCACAGCACGCGACCTGGCGGGGGCGCCCGGTCCGGCGGACCCGGCCGTCCCAGCGTGGATGTCGGGCCGGGCGAAAGGGGGGGGTTGGGAAAGGGGGGGTTACGAAATTTGCTGCATGCAGCTGGTTTCGGCCTCACCGAGGGGCCCATTCCTCGATACATGCCGCCTCCGGCGCCGGGAGGCGCCGGGAAAATCAGCTACGTGAGCTGATTCTCAAACCCCCCCTTTGCTATCCCCCCCTTTCGCCCGACCCGAGGATGGCGGGATGAAGGCTCGGGCCGGACGCTGCCGTTGTCACAACTCGCCCTCCTCCGAACGAGGATCCGTGTGCAGATCGAAGCGCGGCTTCCAAGGTTGGCGCGAGGGGGCTTGTGAGGCGAGGACTTACCCATATCCACTGCCTGGGGAAGTGACGCCCGCGGACGCCAGCGGGCTGTGGGATGTGGATATATGTTGGCCCCAGCGGGCCCGAATGTAGCCATATCCGCCGTCTGCCGAGGTCCCCGAAGATCGATCCTTCAGGAGGCTGTTGTGGATAAGTCCCCGCACTGGAGGGATGGCCTTCTAAGAAGGCGGGGGGGCTTCTCGAAAGCCGGGGCCTTCGAAGAGGGGCCCGGAGCCTTCTGGAAAGGCTTCTTCAGAGCACGCAGGGCTTCTGAGAAGCCCTTTGCCTTCTAGGCCGCATCCCTCGAGCCACCTGGCGCGCTGCTTAAAGGCGGCGCCCACTGATTCAGAGCCCTACTCAGCATCGTTTGACCTGTATCCATCCCCGTTGGGAAAGGCTTGGCCCCTGGCTCCGCGGCATCAGTCCCCGCCTCGAGAAGCTTGTCTGGTGGCGCTCACGAGCCCTGGCCCCTGGGGATGGGAACATGTCTGGCGGTGCACGGCCAATTTTCTGCTGCTGCTTCAGCGGCAAAGTTGGGGAGCAGCTGGTCGAGTGGCTCGGTGGTAACTCCTGGAAGGTTTCATTCAGCATCGGCGTTGGTATGTCCGTGGTCGAACACCGTCCTGCTCTTGCCTCGCCTCGCGTAATCCAGCTTGATCCCGCGCGGTCCAGTTCAATATTAGGCTTTACCCAGGGCTTCATCCAGCCTGTTGTCCTTGCAGTCGAGCTTTAGCCCTGAAACGTTCTTACGAAGACCTCCCAGTAGTCACCTGCCTCCCAAGAGTGG
Source organism: Prorocentrum cordatum (assembly GCA_963575745.1). Classification (NCBI taxonomy): domain Eukaryota; class Dinophyceae; order Prorocentrales; family Prorocentraceae; genus Prorocentrum; species Prorocentrum cordatum. Next base: position 574,860 of record CAUYUJ010018449.1, read on the forward strand.
GCCCTGCTCCCCACCGATCTTCCATTCCAATCCCTGGCGCGGACGTGCGCCATACCCTTCGGATGCCTCCTCCGCCTCCTCACAGTGTCGTCCTCCTATGCTCCTCCCCCCCATCCTCCTCCCCCTCGCTCCAGGCTCGTGAAGGGCTGTACCCCACCGCGAACCAGGCTGCGCAGCGATTCCGTGTCGGCCGATCTGGTGCCACGTTCGCCGGCGAGTTGCGGGTCCTGGAGGGCTCCCGCTGCACCCGGGGCGGACAACAAAAGACAGACTCCACCTCCTCCTCGAGGGGGGCGGCGGGGAGCACAGTGCGGGCGGCAAGTGCCCCCATTCCCCCCTTCCCTCCCTATCTCTGCCGCGTCCGCCTCTGTCTGCTCACTGCACCAGTGTCGGTGTCTTCGGCAGCAGGGCATGGGAGCCGTGCATACCCTTGCACGTCCTCGCAGTTCGGTCTTCCGGGTGCGTCAGCGTCGATCTAGCGATCGATGAGACAGCGCCGATATAGCGTCGAATTCGCGTCAATTGGCGTCGAATAGCGTAGAATAGCGGCGATCAGCGTCGATCAGCGTCGATTCAGAAGAGCCCACAGGATGGTGCGGGAGGCTCCAATGAGTTGCTGCAGAAATTACTCCTTATCCTTGAGGATGGCGCCATCGCGCCGATAGCTGGAACAGGGGGTTTGAGCCAACGTCCCAGATTGCCCAGGCGCCCCAAGAGAACGCGCGCAAGTCTGCAGAGAAGGTGCCTGACGAGGGGGTGGAGAAGGGGCAGGGAGAAGGGGAGTAGCTCCAAGAAGGCGGGTCAGGAGGAGTGCAGGAGACGGGGGATGCGGAAGGACTGACCGAGCCTCGAGTGGCCACCCGTGCTGTTCCGTATTCCGGCCCGCGAGACGAGACATGAGCTCGCACCCCTTCCTTCCATGCTCAGGGCATCTCCCGGACCCCGTGAACGATCGGTGGAGCTGTGCTCTCCACGATCTTGCGCCTTACACTCGGGAACTTCGATAGGCAGCATGGCGACCCTCTCGGCCACTAGCGGGATGGTCCTCGGGGGACCCTCCTGAAATCGTCTTGGGCCTCTCACCCGTCCGTCCCCCGCCCTTTCCTTCCTCTCTCTCTCTCTCTCTTTCTCTCACCGTCGCCCTCGACCTTCCTCTCGGTATTCCCCTCAACCTCCCCCTCTCCCTCTCCCTGTCTCTCCTCCCTCCTCCCCCTCTTCCCTCTAGGCTTCTTCTACGACGCACCCGCAGACCGCACTCGCACGAGTGGCCATTGCGGAGCCCGGCGTGGCACGCCGAGCATCGTGTGCCAACCATTGTGGCTTGACGTGATCGTTTGAATTGCCGTGAGGGGCAGTCAACGAAGCACACACCATTCAGGAGGTAAAAAACACACAGACACAATTAATCGGCGATTCCCAGAAAATATGGGAAAATATGGGCAGTGGGGGGGAAGACAAAAACCTAGAACATATGGGAAAATATGGGGAATATGTTTGTTTGTGTGCATTTATTTGTGTGTCCCAGTTCCCCTTCAACCATACTGAACATCGACTTCTGTAACATAGGATGCATGTCTCACTCGATTGTGTCACGGAGCGACCTGCTGTGCATGCGCCTACCTCCAACAGAACCCAGGCCTTCCAGGTTGCCCGTCATTGGTGGTAAAAGGGCGCAGAGAGCAGAAGGAGGTCTGCCGTTGGCAATGTTGTGCATCAAGCCCGAACTCGGCAAGTCGAGTCTCTTACGTGTTGAAACGAGGTTGTACATCCATCCACTTCAACTTCGAGGTCAGTGATTTGTCCGCCATCAGTTCGCATGCATGTTGAATGAGAGTGCTTGCCTCTCCATCGCGCGTCCCATCGATGGCGACTTTGCGAAGCCGCGCCTAGGCCCGAACCTGGGCGCAGTGGCTGACGGCGACAGCCCAGGCGGTTTCGGCTGTATCGATGGTTCTCTGAGCAGGAGGAGTTGGATCAGGAGTGCGACCAGGAGCATTGGCAGAAGCGGGAGTGAAGGTAAGAAACATGCTCAAGGTCGGGAGCACCAGTATCAATACGATAGGGAGCAGGGATAAAGTCGAGCATCTGATTCCGAAGCCTCCCCCCGACAAGCTGGGCCAGCGTTTCTTAACCAACTCGCCGGAAAGCTGGCCCAGTTGCTTGACGCTCGCCACCTCCAGTGTTAACAACAGATGCTGGTCCATGCCTGTTTGAAGACATGTCCTGGAAGCTAGCCCAGGTCTCGTACACATGGTCCATTTCTAATAATTCGAAAGTTCTTCATTTTTTGGGGGAGGCAAGATCCTTTCATTTCTGATTGTTCTATCCTGGGCCTCTTCCTGGCCACTAGGGGACCAGGAACAATCAGAAACGAGCACAATTAGCAAGGAGCACGATTAGAGATGAACGACGTGTACGCAGTGGACCAGCTGAGCTTGATTGCGCGGAGTCTGAAGGAGGTGCCGAGTGGCCTGCCGACCACAGTTCAGAGTTGGAGGGCTCCCTGCAGACACGAGCCGCACCCCTGCCCGCGAGGGTGGAGACGGCGGCGGCCGTGGGCGGTCCGTCCTCCCCGTCCCCATCCTGCCTGCCGCCCTTGCCAGGCCTCCCCTGCCCTCGGAGCTCGCCCCCCCCCACTTCGTCGACCCGTCCCGTGGACGCGCGGCGGCGCCCGGGGGCCCGGAAAAGGCCATCGGGCACGCCCACGAATGATGCTCCCCCCCGCCGCCCTTCCCAGAACCCCGGACGTCGTGTGTTTTCCTTCCTCGGAGTCCTGGAGGTCCTGACCCCTTGCTCGGGACCGGCTCTTCATCCCGCGTACTGGTTGGGTGGGGGCAGGCAAGGGGCCCCAGAGGCCAGAAATGGCTCCAAACCGTCCGCCTGGGCTTATTTCACGGCGCGAGAGGGTACGGGTCCTCATCCCTCCCTCCTTTCGGCGGCGAGCCCGGAGGGGAAGTGAGACGGGGCGGGCCACAAGGCTCGGAAGTCCCCCGGCCTTCTGACAAGTGCTCTACGCTTTCCCCGAAGACACAGAACACTTCTCAGAAGGGAGGGCTTCTGAAAAGCCCCACCTCCTCCTGAGAAGGCCTTTTCCGTAAGTGTTGCTTCCGCCCCCAATCCTGACCCCCAGATATCCACGGTGGACCCCCAAGGCCCAACAAGGGTCAGTGAGTCAGAAACGTTACCTAAACCTAGCATTTAGAAACCTCCACCCTCGATCTGTGCGGGGTTCGAGGGCAAAGCTTTTCATCCTCATCCTCTCCATCCTGATCAATATCTCCTCACCGTCCCCTCCCCGTCTTCAGCAGGAGGAGGGAGGGAGGATGGAGAAGGGAGGTCGAGGAGGAGGAACAATAGCGCAAGAAGGACGTGCACGTACATGAATCTACGTTGGTTTCGAGAGAGCGAATTGCGCGAATGCTTGTATCACGAGTCTGGTGTCGCGGGCTGGTGGGCCGTGTTCATGTACGTGGTTGGGCGCGCACGTCATTTGTGGGTTCCCAGGAGGAGGGACGGGAGGAGCAGGAGGAAGAGGGAGGCGGGACGAGGAGAGAGGTGGGAGGAGGAGGAGGAGGAGGAGGAGGAGGAGGAGGAGCAGGAGGAGCAGGAGGAGCACGAGCGAGGAGGAGGGAAGAGGGAGGGAGAGGGAGGAGGCAGGATGGGGGAGGTGGGAGGAGGAGGAGGTGGAGGATGAGGAGGAGGAGGAGGAGGAGGAGGATGAAGACGAGGAGGAGGAGGAGAAGAAGGAGGAGGAACAGCAGGAGCAAGAGGAGGAGGGAGGTTGGAGGGAGAGCGAGGTGGGGGATGGGAGGAGGGAGGTGGGAGGCGGGTGGAGGGAGGGGTGAGGTCGGAGGGAGGAGAAGGACGAGGACGAGGAGGAGGAGGAGGAGGAACAGGAGGAACAGGAAGAACAGGAAGAGGAGGAAGAGGTGGGAGGTGGGGAGGAGGTGGGAGGTGGGAGGAGGAAGGGCAGAACACCCCGGCCACCGCCGGGGGCGCGAAGCAGACATAGGTCGCCGCCTCGCGCGCCGCGGCCGGATCTGCACGGACGCCCCTCTCTCGGTTGGCCCTGCGAAGGCGCACATATTCATACACATGTACATACGTACATCTGCACATGCCTGATTCAGCGACATATACACTAAAGTACCGACCGACACGTGTCTATAGATGTGTATATGTAGCGCCGCGCCGTTTGTTCCGACGCGCGGCCTCACGCCTTGGGGAGGGCGCTGCCGGCACCAGGGCAAATTTCGCCTTGGACGCTGCCGCGCGAGTCCGCCACCCACCACGCTCGGGCGGGGGGGGCGGGGCGGTGCGAAGCCCAATCCTGGACCATTCCGCCAGGGCAATTCACCTAGACATTTAGGCCAGCTGAACCATGTGATTTTTGAGAAGGGGAAGAGGGGGGGAGGAGCGAATTGAAGAGAAGGGAGGAGGAGGCGAGACCGAACGGAAGAGAAGGAGGAGATTGAAGTGCCTGACCAGCAAGGGGGGGTAAAAGGTGGAGC
>CAUYUJ010018449.1:584370-617201 GCA_963575745.1 Prorocentrum cordatum
ATATGTGCGCGGCGCTGAGGAGAGAGCCACATGTTGAAAAGGAGCCGCTCTCAATCCGTGAAACTTCTGCAACGTGTCAAACCGAATGTGCGCGACGCTAATTTTGAAAACGACCTGCCCTCAATCCGCGAAATGCTGACAATGTTCTACATCGAATGTGCGCGGCGCTTAGGCGTGAGCTAGATTTTGAGAGCCACCCGCCCTCAATCCGTAAAGCCCTCGCAAATGTAGAAAAGGAATGTGCGCGCGCTTAGGCGAGCGCCGCATTTTGGAAGCGACGCGCCCTCCATTTTCAAAATTGGTGTCAGCTTCTAAGCTTCAGGCCCATACATGGTACGGAAGCCGGGCGAAAAACGCCCAGCCTGCCCTTCCGACCGGCCTCGGGGTGCGACAGGAAGGAGTTTAGGACAAGGAATGGAGTAGGAGGAGGAGGAGGAGGAGGAAGAGGAGGAAGAGGGAGAGGAGGAGGAGCAGGAGGAGGAGGACTGGCGGTGGGAGGAGGAGGAGGAGGAGGCGGAGGTGGAGGAGGAGGAGGAGGACTGGCGGTGGGAGGAGGAGGAGGAGGAGGAGGAGGAGAAGGAGGACGCCCACCCTCATGGACCTCTGGATGACAGAAATACTGCTTCCATCCTGGCCCGATGTTGCCCCTACCCTGGCTTTGTCTTATCTGGCCTCCCAGATGGGGTCCGAGCAGATGGGCTTGGAGGATCGCGCGCATCGCCGATGCATCGCCAATGCGGCCCGATGTGGAGCCCCACTGCTTCCGAACCGACGTCGCCGATACGTTGCCGACGTCGCCGATGCATTGCCGATGCGTCCTCGGTGCATCGCCGCTGCATCGGCGATGCGGCGCGATACTCCGAGCCCGTCTGCTCGGACCCCATCTAGGAGGCTTTTGATCTGAGAGAGTCTGGCACGCGAGCAGCAGCGTGCAGGTAGCGCTGATCATCTTGCGACCGCAGCCTTTCTCCCAGAGCTATTGACGGGCGGCCTCATGCCAGGAAAGCTCGAGCTTTGGAACAGTGCGTTGACCGTCGCAACCCTCGGCTTGGCTCGTGCACAGATTGCCTCCAGGAGGCCTCTACTGTAGTCTTCCATCGGGCGGCCAGCCCGCGGGGGAAGTGCGAAGGGGCGGGGCCTCTCAGAGGGCTCGGAGGCCCCCCCCCCCCCGGCCTTCCGAGAAGTGTCTCTCCTGGGCCTCCCCCGACGACGCCGCAGACCCCGCCGGCAGGCTCGGAGGCCTGCGGCGGAAGCCTCGCCGCCTTCCCGAGGAGGGCCTGCGCCTCCCGCCGCCCCTCGCCCCTCGCTCGCTCGCCGCCGACCTGCGGGGCAGGGCTCCCGCAATGGAGGCGCGCCCGCTGCGCGGAGGAGCCGACGCCCCGCTCCCGGGGCGCCGCGCCTCGCTGCGGCGGCTGCTCGGCCTGCCCGGCCGGCTGGAGCGCGCCCTGCTGCTCGTCGGCCTGCTGGCGAGCGCGGGCTCGCAGGCCTGGGGGTTGACGCCAGCACCAAGATCGGCGGTGTGCCTCTGCCGAGGGAAGACGGTCCCGATCGCGGCGATGGTGGTCATATTCTGGCTTCCGAGGTGGCCGAACCATTACCACCAACACCGAAATCCAGGATCGTCCTCCCCACGTGGAGGCAACCCCCTGGTCTGGTGTTGGTGCCAATTTCCAGGCCTCCAACGGGCGGCGAACGCAGCCGCGTCCGCGCCCTCTCGGGGGCGGCCAAGGGCCAAGAGGGGGGGGGGACTACAGTCGGGGCCCTGAAGAAGGAACCCTTTTGGTTGGGGAGGGGCTCCCCGCGTTCCTGAAGTGTTTCGCAGCTTGCCTCAGGTGTTCCTTATGTTTTCGATCGGAAATCGACGTTCAATTTATGGAGAAAAGGGGCCTCGTTCCTCATTTAGGGTTCCTTAGGTCGACGCCCCGACTGTAGGGGGGGGTGCGTAGGCCAAGACATTTCCTCGGATTGCATGGCGCCTCCTCTTGTTTCATTGCGTCCCTGGACCCCCCAAGGGGCCGCTCAGGAGCGAAAGAGGGACGCACACGTACACGGATCCACGCTGGTTTCGAGAGTTCGCTCTGCGCGAATGTTCGTATCACGCGGCCGGTCTCGCGGGTCAAGGGGCCGTGTTCATGTACATAGCTGGGCGCGTACGTCCTTTGTGGGCTCCCTAGCCAAGAGGGTGGTGGTGACTAGGGTGGGGGTGCGTAGGCCATGACATATCCTCAGATTTCATGGCGCCTCCTCTTATTTCATTGCGTCCCTGGACCACCCTAGGGGACGCGCACGTGCCGCTGGCCATGATTTGCGCCCCCCTCTCTTGAACGCCCCCCTCTTGGACGCCCCTGACCCTCGCAGTCCCAATAACCCCCTCGTGGCATGAAGGAAGCATCGAACGGGTCTGGCATGGGCGCAATGCGCGTCGCGCAACGTGAATTGGGCTGGAGAGTTCCCATTTCTATGGGGACCGCGGACATGATCATGCCTTGCGTGGCGCGATGCGCGAATCGAGTTGACAGGCACCGGCATCGTTTTTTCCTCGAGTCATGAAACGAGTCGGCTACGATGAGGATAAATGCGTCTGGAGAGCGTTCCGGAACGCTCTGAGGAGGCCGCGGCGCCCGACAAATCCTCCAACGCCGCCTGATCTCAGAGATTCTGGATATATCCTCGCCAGATGTTATCCTCGTCCTTGCGTTGTCTTAGATCAAGACGGAAGGCTGTTCGCTATTTTCAGCTTCTGGGGGCTCATTGGGCATCGGGGCCCTCAAAAAAGGATGCAGGAAGCCGGTCCCAGGGAATGGGTCGAGACTTCTGGGGGTCGACGTGGAAAAATCATGACGTCGGGGGCTTGGGTCTACTGTCGAGAACTGCTAGATAGCGTGTCGCTCCGCCAGTTCTGGTCCCACCGCGCCTCGGCGCAGTGCGCTATCCTTCTTTCGGGGGTGGACAGACCTCCTACCCTGACACGTCGATTCAGGAATTGGCCGTTTTCGGTTCGCGAGAGGGCGTCGCGGCCGTCACTTTTGCGGGTCCGGGTCCGTCGGTTTCGGTCCCAGGCCGTTTTCACTAAGGGGAGGTCTACTAAAGGGAGGTTTGTCCACCGCCGATCCGGCGTAATCCCGCTTCATCCGGCTCCATCCCGCTCAATCCCGCTTCACCCGGTTTCATCCGAGGCCCACTCCGGCATAGCAGCCCCCCAATGGGGCTTAGTCCCGTTGCATCTTTCCGGCGAACACCTCCCAGGAGAGGAGGAGGATGAGGAGGAAAAAAAGGAGGAGGAGGAGGAGGAGGAGGAGGAGGAGGAAAAAGGAGGAGGAGGAGGAGGAGGAGGAGGAGGAGGAGGAGGAGGAGGAGGAGGAGGAGGAGGAGGAGGGAGATGGCAGATTGGAGGCGCCCGCGTTCCGAGCCTTTTCTTCCGAGCTTCCCGCCTCGCGCAGCGGAGCGGCGCGCTCTCCCCGCTTGCAGGGCAAGAGAAAAAGCGTGCCGCCCGGGCCGGCGCGGCGGCACGCCACGCAGAGAAGTACCCGACGACCGTCAGAGCGTGAATTACCTACCCCGCTTTCGCTTCCAGGCAAGACCAAGTCATACCATACGCCTCCTCGTCAAGCGGCCTGACCAGTACATGCCGTAGTTTGGCATCTCTTGGTATCTCTTGGAAGCGAGGGTGGTCAAAAGCAAGGTAGGTTTGTTTGCCCCCTAGACCGTAGGAGACTCGGGGGGCGCAGTGCCGCGGCTGCGCGCGCTCGCACGGATGCGTTCCGCGCAGGGCGCCCGCGAAGGACGGGAGCCGCCGTATACAGTCGGGGCGCCGAAGAGGGAGCCCTTCTCGTTGGGGGGGGGGGGCTCGGTGTTCCTCGAAGGTTTCAGAGTTTGCCTCGGGCTTTCCCGAGGTTGTTCCACGGGGAATCGAGGGTGAGCTTATGGGAGAAAAGGGGCCCCGTTCCTTATCTGGGGTTCCTTAGGTCACCGCCCCGACGGTACCCGCGGGGCCGCGGCCCAGGGGCCTGGCCCGCGAGGCCGTGAATACGGATGTGTGTTTTGTTCCACTTATGAGGCGATGGTCGTCGCCTCCGGCAGCGCCATGGCCCTGCCCGTCTACACCGGCGAGCTGGTGCAAGCGGTGGTCAGCGACAGTCGGCTACGCGCGTAAGGGTGGCCCTTCGCCGCGGTGGCCTTTGTGATCCCAGAGCTCCGACGACGCGGTTTGCTGAATCTGGGCGCTTGTCACGGATTTCGGCCCTCGGGAGCCGTGTTCGGGCCTCGGGGCCCTCAGAAACGGATCCAGGGCGAAGAGTTGGCCCCGGTGACCTGGTCGGGGACTTCTGGGGCCGCGGGCTCCGAAGGAAGAATCAGATCGGCGGAGGTCTGGGTGAGAGTGATGCTTCGCTGGGGCGACCGCTTGTGCGCGACTCTGCGGGGCAGGGGGCCACCTGCGAACCCTACCCCCCACGATTCCTGAGGGGGAGGTGGGGCTCACTGCGTTCGGGGAGCGCCCGAGCGAAATGCACCCCGCCCTCCCCCTCAGAAAAATCGTGGGGGGTAGGGGTAGGTAGGGCTCGCAGGTGGCCCCCTAAAGAAGAATAGCGCACCGCGCCGAGGCGCGGTCGGTCAGAACTGGCGGAGCGACACGCTGTCCAACAGTTCTCGACAGTAGACCCAAACCCCCGACGTCATGATTTCGCGTGTGGCCCCCTATCTGCGGGGTAGGGGGGGGGGGGCGCGGGAGGCGCACCCCGAGCTCGCATGGCCGCCACGGTCGCCTCGCAGGCAGCGACCGGCAGGCCGCGCGGGCCCCGCAGGAAGGTGCCTCCTGCCTTGCCGGGGGGGGCCGCTCGTGGCGCGTGGCCGGGCCAGGAGCTTCCCCGAGGGCTGCAGGGCGAGCGCGGCGGCCCTCGCCGCCTGCCGGCGGGAGCGGCTGCGAGCGGTGCTTGGGCGCTGCGTAATGGGGGATCATAAATGAGGGGGGGTGGCGAGCGTGGTCCGAAAAGGTACCCAAACGGTACCTAAACGAGCCCCCTGGGGCTCTGGAGGGGCCCGAAAGGGGCACGAGAGGGGACCTTTTCTGACCCCCCTATTTGTGACCCCCCCATTAAGCCACGCCCAAGGTGCTGCTCGTCTTGGGCGCTGCCTTCGCAGTCGGGGGCGTCGCGCTCTGCCTCGCGTACTACTGCTTCGAGCTGGCCGGGGAGCGCCTGTCGCAGCGGCTGCGGAGCCGCCTCTTTCGCCACTACCTGCAGCAGGCCATCGCCTTCTTCGACGAGCAGTCCACGGGAGAGCTCATGAACCGCCTCGCCTCGGACTGCACCGCGATCCAGGACACCTTGACGAAGCGCCTGGGTGAAGGCCTGCACTATTGGAAGAAGATAGAAGAGCATACACATCAACTTTCTGAGGTCCGCGCGGATCTCTTGGATCGGTGCTGGGACCCCGCGGGCGACGCCTCCGGCGCCGCCCCGCGCGCCAGGGAGGGGGGCCCGGTGCCGATCCAAGAGCTCTGCGCGGAGCTCCGAACGTTCATGCTTATGCAATGTGATCTTCCTCTAACTATGTCGTGCTGACGGCGGTTGGGCTCGTGATCATGGTCCGCACCTCACCCGAGCTGACGGCCGTCGCACTCTGCAGCTTGCCAGTCATCGCTGCCTTTGCAGCGCTGTATGCCATCACGATAATGAGGCTGTCTGAGCGGTACCAGTCTGCACTCGCCTCGGCGAGCGAGATCGCCCAGGAGACGCTGGCCGCGATGCGCACTGTGCGGAGCTTTGCCTCAGAGGAGCGCGCAAGCTCGAGATACGACGCGTCTATCGCAAAGTCATATCGTATTGGAGCCCGTCGGGCCTTAGCGACTGGGGCTTTTGTTGGCCTCGTCAGCGCCGTGGCGCAGCTTGCGCTCGTAGTGGTGCTGTGGGTTGGATGCAACCGGGTCGTGGATGGAGACCTGGACTTCGGCACTCTGAGTAGTTTTCTGTTGCTCGCGATATACGTCATTGGCGCGCTCGGCGGCCTCGCGGACCTTTTCTCGGCGCTGATGAGCGCGGTCGGGGCCTCGCAGCGCGTCTTCGCCCTCCTCGACACGGTGCCGAGCCTCCCTCTCCGCGGCGGGGTGACCCTGCCCGATCTCAGAGGCTGCCTCCGTCTGGAGAGCTGGTGAGGCTTGGGGCTGCGCGCAGACGGCCTCCTCCGGGCGTCCTGGCCGGCATCGCCGGGCAGGGGCGCCGCCAGAGGCGGCGCCAGGGTGTGGAGACCTCCCCGGGCCACTCGGGGGGCCTGTTGACCCAGACATGCGACGTCATGACTTTTTTCAGTGCGGGGTCGCTGGAAGTCTCGACCCTTTCTCCAGGACTGGATCTTCACCCCGAGTGATGGCTTGGCGGTCCTGGAGCCCGGTGAGGGCCCTCGGAGGCCGAAACGGCGAAAATCCTCCGCCCCGTTTTTTGTTCCACGACGCGAGCATCTTATGGGAGGCCAGCACAGGACTACCTGGAAGGGGAGCCGCCTGCGCGCAGCCCGAAGCCCCACCATGGGGAACGTTGCCTTCGGCTACCCCGCACGGCGAGACGTCGAGGTCCTCGTGGACGTCTCGCTCGTGGTAGAGCCTGGTCGGGTGTTGGCGCTGTGCGGCGCCTCTGGCGGCGGGAAGAGCTCGGTCATCGCCCTGCTGCAGCGGTGGTATGACCCCACAGCCGGGCGCGTGCTGGTAGACTCGCGGGCGAAGAAGGGACCGTCCGAAAGGCTGGGTTGAGGGAATCGCCTCTGGCGCCCTCCCCAAGTCAAGCAGTGGCGAAGCGCCCAGACTCGCCCACTCGCCTGTTCTAAGAGCCTTCTGTGAGTTGCACGAAAAGTTCTTCGAACATGTCTGGCTGAGACGGTCTTGCTCCAGCCAGTCGGCGTCATGTTTTCAGAGCAAGGCTTTGGCTGTTGGAGCAATCTTTTGTTCGAGGAACAAGCCGTGGTAGGCCTACAGGAATGGCGGGACGGTCGGTCCTTGCTCAAGGGGTAAGCGGATCGCCCCCCTCCCCCCAGGCCGATCCCGATCCCGGAGCGGTTAACGGCTTGCGCCTGGCAGTCGCGAGGGGGCGCCGCGCGCAGGTCATCGCCAGCCGGGGTGCGGGGTCGGCCCCGGTGGGGCCGGCGGCAACTCCCTCAACCCGGCGGCTGTGGTTGTCTCAGGAGGGAGCTGGCAAAACACAAACAATCGCTGATTTCCGTCTAGCGAAGACAGAAAAGATGGGGGACCCTGGAATTTCTGTCGATCTGTGTGAGTCTCCCTGAGCTCTTTGAATTGAGGATGTCTCTTCTTCGCCCCTGATAGACGGTGTGCCCCTGACGGCTCTGGACCCGTCCTGGTGGCGCTCTCGGGTCGCGCTCGTCGCGCAGGAGCCAGTGCTCTTCTTGGGGGCCTGAAATTTGGGACCAACACTCACACGGGGTGTTGCCTCCACTGGGGGAAGATGCTCCTGGATGTTCGTGCTGGTGGCAATCTGCCGGCCACCGAAATAAAACCCGAATATTATGTAGCCTCTCGGCCACCGAAGAAGCCCAAAGATTTACCACCATCGCCGAGTTCAGGATCATCTCCCCTCGGCGCAGGCAGCCGACGACACGGATGCTGGTGCCAACCTTTGGACCTCCGATCTTCGGCGGCTCGGTGCTAGAGAACCTCCTGTACGGCCGGCCAGAGGCATCGATGGAGGAGGTGTTGGACGCCATTCGGAGGAGGGCCGGTAGAGACTGCGGCGGCATTCCTGCCCGACCAACATGTTCAACACGGTGCGCGTTGGCTCGGCGCGCGTTGGTCCACGTTTCGGCCACGGTGTCGCGCCATAGGCACGCTCTCAGCCAGCGGGCTCAGCTCCGTGTCAACACGCCACGGGTCGCGGGTTGCGTCTCGGTGCGGCTAACCTCCTGGGTCCATGCAGGCCCGTCTTTCGTGATGCGTCGATCTTCCACCACCACTGCCATAGGTAGGAGAGGGAGGAGGAGGAGGAGGAGGAGGAGGAGGAGGAGGCGGAGGAGGAGGAGGAGGCGGAGGAGGAGGAGGAGGAGGACCTCCCCATCCTCGATCTCCCCCGTCCCACCTACACGCCAGTCGTTGCAATGCAGCGTTGCCCGCATCGGGAAGGGTTGGGTTCGCTGGGTCACTGGCCAAAGTACCCGTTGGTGGAGTCCCCGTTTGTGGGGCGCTGAGTGGAGCATTGGCCCGCCACTTCGGGGCGGACCCGGCCGTGGCGGCGAGAGGCCCCCGGGGGAGGGGCCGCCGCGGACGAGCGGCACGCCGCGGGGGGGGGGGGGCCGCCGCTGCGCCTCGGCCGGCCCGCCTCCGAGCCGTGCGCTCGGCGAACGCGGCGTTCGTCGAGGAGCTCCCGAGCGGCCTCCGCACGCAGGTCTTCCCGGGGGGAGTACGGGACGTGAAAACGACCACAGCCACTGCTTTGCTTGTGTTGCCGCCTTCCAGCCCGCAGAAGCAGAGCAGTGGTTGTGGTCAGTTCCCCGTCTCGCAGGGAGATGACCACAACCACTGCTTCTTTTTCGGCCGGCTGGAAGGCGGCGCAAACAAGAAGCAGTGGTTGTGGTCATTTTCCCGTCCCGCAGGGAGGGAGGGAGGGAGGAGTCGGGAGCCTCGAGGCGGGGGTCCATGCAAGCGGGGGTCGGCCAGAGCGCCCGAGCTTGCAGGATCCTGCAGGGCCAGGGTCGCATGGGCCCGGGCTTGGGTGCAGGATCTTGCGGGCTCCTGCAGGATCCTTCGCATGGACCCGGGTTTGGGAGCAGGATCTTGCATGATTTTGCAGGATTCTGCAAGGCCTGACTGATCCGGGTCTGGATTGACCCGGGTCAGAAGATACCCGAGGGAGGAGGAGGACAAGGAGGAGGAGGAGGAGGGAGGAGGAGGAGAAGGCCGCTGCGCACTGCAATGAATGCTGCCGTATACCCGAATGCCTCGGTCGAGGAGGGCCGATCGACATCTCGACCAAACGCAGAACGTGATGAACCGACAAGGAGAAGATGGGGCGACTCGGCCCCTGGAAGCTCCAGGCCCGACAGCCCTGGCGTGCTCGACCCAGCGCTGGGCCGTCCAAAACGACGGGAGCCGCGGGCGCTGGCGCTGCCGAGCGGCGGGGGCGGCAGCGGCTGCGAGGAGCCTCTGCGGCGCGTCGGAATTTTGCCCCCCCCTCCCCCCCCCCCCCCCTCCCACCCCTCCTCCCCCCCCCCTCCCCCCCCTGCAGATGCACCGCATAGAGCTGACAAAAAAACGTGCTGGACGCATGCTGAAATTCCAGCCGGGCGCCGTCGCCCAGGCGGGCGATGCGGCACGCCGGGCGTCGTGCCCTGCCGACGGGTGGGCCCAGGGGGGACGTGACGCTTGTTCCCCCGTCGGCGGGAAGGGCCTTCGGCCAGGCCCGAAGGGCCTCGAGCGCCTGAGGAGGGGGAGGATGGGGGAGAAGGGAGAAGGCCAGAGAGGGGGGGAGAGGGGGAAGAGGGGGAGAGGGGGAGGAGGGGGGGAGGGGGGAGGAGGGGAGGGGAGAGGGGGAAGAGGGGGGAGAGGGGGAGGAGGAGGGGGGAGGAGGGGGGAGAAGGGGGGAGAGGGGGGGAGAGGGGGAAGAGGGGGGAGAGTAGGGAGAGGAGGAGGAGAGGAGGGGGGAGAGGAGGGGGGAGGAGGGGGAGGGGGGTGAGAGGGGGGGAGAGGGGAGGAGGGGAGAAGGCCAGGAAACAGAGGAAAAACGCGACGAGCAGACACAACCATGCAGGAGGCGAGGGGGAGGCAGCAAAAGCAGCAGAGGGCAAGCGCGCACGACGGGGGCGGGCGGGGGGCGGAAGGAACGAGGGTCGTCGCGGGGTTCGTCGTGGGACGTCGCGGGGGTTCGTCGCGGGTCGTCGCGGCGCTGGGGGTCGCCGTTGGTCGTCGGGGGTGTCGCGGGCCAGGGGTCGTCAGGGGACGGGAGGGGCAGAGGGCCAGCCGGCGCCGACGGCGACCGCAACTCAGATGGAGTCAACCGCAGCCGCCGCCGTGGCCGCTGCGAGGCGCGCAGCGGGCACCCCCGCCGACGGCTGTAGCCGTCGCACCACCGCCCGCGCGTTCTCCCGATGCAAGGAGACTGAGAGTCGCTGGGCGTGCCCGTCTGCCACTGCGGTAGTTTCCTCCCGGGTGGCGTCCGCCACCCGCTTGGCCAAGATCGACAAAGCTTTCCTGGCTTCGCGCCCCCACCCGCCACCGTGGACCCCCACCACCATGCATGAGTATGAAGGTGAAGCCCTGCGCCGTGCACTGGCGCTCGGCGTCCAAGTGTTGCCGTTTGAACTCCTCGTGCCTCTCCGTCGCTGCGCTGGGGGACGCGGCAGACGCGCCGAGGAGGTCGCCGCGCATGCCAGAAGTGGCCGCGAAGTCCCAGGCCGCTGGCACCCCGTTGCGCCACTTGGGCAGGTAGACGTCCGCAGGGCGCCTGTCGCCTGCGTCCAGGTCTGGGCCGTCCTGCTCGCCGCCCCGTGGCCCTTCGTTGGCTGCGCGCGGCGGGAGGGGCCCCGGCCGCTCCAGCTCCGCACCCGCGACGCCGGCTGCTTGCGCGTCGAAGAACCCCTGGTTCCGAAGCGCGTTGTGGTGCTTCGTCCTGTCGCCGCGGCAGGAGCAGGCAACGGTGTGGTCAAACCAGACGCCCATCACTTCTCCGCAGGCGGGGCAGAAGTCCTCGTGGTCCAGGACATGCGCGCCGAGCCTGCGTTGGACAGCTACCTCGCAAAGGCCGTGCGGGAAGCGGGTGCCGGCGGCCTCGCAGGGCGGCGCTTGGAGGAAAATGCCAGCGCCAGGTGCCTGGATCAAGCTCAGGTGCGCCCGCGTGGCAACGGAGGCGCCAGTCTGGAGGCTCGCGAGCGCCCCGTCGTCAACGGCGTCGCCGAGTCTCTTCTGGCTGCCGTGCTGCTCCTGGTCGAAAACCACCTTGTCCGCGTCCGAGACGAGGGCGTCGTGGGCCTGCACAGCGTTCGCGAACGCGCCTCCGTCGTGCCCCGCCGCGTCGGTGTAGCTTGGGTAGAGCTGCCTGCAGAGGTGGAGCCGTTGGCCCGGGAGGCAACGTAGGCTACGGCCGCGTGCTGCTCGCCCGAGCGCAAGCTTAGGCCCCTTTTTCGCACCTTGAGTTGCGCCTGCCGCCACGACGCGTCGTTGAGCGAGCAGCCAGCCACCTGCTCGAGGCAAGCCCTTACCCCGTCGTCCAGCGACTGCAGGGTCGCCGTGTGCGCCGTGGGCGGGACCACCCGCGCGCTGTAGCCCAGTTTGCAAAACGACGCACGCTGGCGCAGGAGGTGCAAGGCCACCTGCGCGTCTTCCAGTGCCCCCCAGCGCGTCCACGAGCTCCTGCGCCGCAGAGACCCGGTTCTTCGTGCGCTGGCAGCAGGAGTCGTCGTCGCCCACTGGCGCCCCGAGAAGCTCGAAGCTCCAGTCCGTGCAGAGGCGGAACCCCCGCGGGAAGGCGTTAAGGTCTACTGTGGAGTCGGCGCCGCCAGTCGGAACTACCTTGCGCTTCCCCTCCCCAGTGCTGAACTCGAGCCCCATCGCGGCGAGGGCGGTGACCAGCTCGTGGAGGAGGCGCGCCACGGCGCGCCAGTCGCCCGCCAGGGTCCCGTCGTCCAGGAAGAACACCTTGAGGTCGACCTGGCCAGGGGGCGCGGGCCAGGCAGGGTCGGGAGCGGCGCGACGGACCTGGTCGACGCATCGCTGGAGAGCGAATTCGAAAAGCAAACTTCCAAGAGGGTCGCCTTGCTGGACGCCGCACTCCGAGCGGATCCTGCGCTTGCCGAGGCGGAGGAAAGACGGGCGCGAGTAGCACCAGTCAGCCCAGGGCGCCAAACTGGGGAACTCCTCGTGGAGGGCCTGGGGCAGAGCCTGTCTGTTCAAGGTGCTGAACGCGCTGGGGAGGTCGGGTTTGACGAAAACCTTCTCGCGATGCCCCAGGTTGCGCGCCCACCACTGGCGGGCGACGTGCACAACTGCCTCGGCCCCTCCGGGCACCGCGACGCCGACCTGGAGCGGCGCCAGGCGGTCGCGCGCCGCGTCGGCAACCTCGCGGCACAGACACTTCCCAACGAGGCGCCGGACCGTCCCCCCGACAGCGACAGGCCGCAAACCACCGCCTTTTCTTAAAGGGGGGCCACCAGGGAAGCGACGGCGAAACACTTCGAAACGGAGGCGGGCGCGTGGCCGCGAACGAGCAAGGCGACCAGGCTGCACAGCTATCCGGTGACCTCGTCCCGGTGGGCCGCCGTGCCAAGGGCGTCCTTCAGGTGCTGCCGCCGGAGGCCCGTGGGCCTGGCAGCCGAACCTTGGGGGAAAGCCCGGATCTCCTTCGCCACCGTGGGTTCGTCGACGTGCAAGGCGGCCGCGGCGTCTACGGCGGGAAGGGCAGCCAAGTCCACCTGCTGACGGCTCCGCGGATGCTTGCGGCACATTAGCTGGAAGACGTCGTCGGTTAGGGCTGTCGGCGGCTCGCAGACCAAGCTGGAACAACTCTTGGAGTATTGCGCTTCTGCAGAAAGCTCCAGACACCTTGTGACCTTGTCAGCGTCAGTGGCACTTCGTTTGGCCGGGCGTCGCTCCGAGGTCTCGGCCCAAAAGAGGAGAAGGAGGAGGAAGGACGAGGCAGGGAGGAAGCAGTGAATTCGTAGAACTTTGACTTCGCGGCGGAAAGCCACGGGACCAGTTCTTCAAGAGCTGTGTCCAGGAGGTGGCGTTTTTTGTTGCTAGGGACCTGGGACCATAGCCCCAACGCCCGGGGGCCCCCTAGGTGACGGGGGTTGGGACCCACTCGGGTGCACCCGGACCCTTTTTAGGAAGCAGTGTCTTGGACGAGGAGGAGGAGGAAGAGGCACCCACACCGCTACCCTTCGCCCGTGGTCCTCTTTTCTCGGCCTGGCAGGCCCTCGTCGCCACCGCTGGATTCGCTTCGAAAGTCTGGTCAGAACGCACCCTGGGAGAGATCAGGTAGTAGCGTTTGTCGGCCACGCGCAGACGGGGGGGTAAGGGGAGGGGGGAAGGCTTCTTAGAAGGCGCGGGCCTTCTCTATAATTGTAAGGCTGGCGCCTTCTAAGGAGCAGCCTCCTTCTAAGAAACCTTCCCCCCTCTCCCTACCCCTTTTGTGCGCGCCGCCAATCGTGTCGGCGCGCGCAAGGGAGTGGCGCAAGGGGGGTTGGATTCGGCTGGGGGGTCGAGGTGGGGGGGGATGTTCGAGGTGCTGGGCTCGAGCAGGTTGTTTTTGTTTCCTTGTTTGGCCTCCGGGGGCCGTTTTCGGGCCGCGGGACCGTCCAGAAACGGATCTGGAGTGAACAATTATACCAGATGGACCCCAGAGGAGTCCGGGCCCCGATTTGGGGGCGAATCTGACCTCATCCCCCCTCCTGGCCGAATTACTCGGATCCTAACCAGTTCAGACCCCCTGGCCGCCTCCACATGGGGGTGGCCTTCAGATATGAACATCCGGTTGTCAAATCGGATCGAAGATGCTTAACAACGGCGCATCACTGCCGCCCCCTGCCTTTTTGGAAGAGCCTATGTGGCCGAAAGTTGGGCTAGAACTTGGCCAAGCTATCGGACCGTGTGTTCACCCAGCTGTCGTTGAGCCTTTTCGGGGAACACGTGGGGAGGAGAAGAATGAGGAGAAGGAGGAACAGGGAGGAGGAGGAGGAGGAGGAGGAGGAGGAGGAGGAACAGGGAGGAGGAGGAGGAGGAGGAGGAGGAAGAAGAAGAAGAAGAAGAAGAAGAGACGGAAGAGGAGGAGGAGGAGTAGACCTCTTGGGAGCCTCTTAGGGCATTCTTGGGGTCTCCTGGGAGCTTCCTGGGAGCCTCTTGGAGGCCTTTTGGGGGTATCCTTCGACCTCGTGGGGGGGGCCTTTGGGGGCTTGCTCGGGGCCTCTGTGGCCATCTTAGGGCGTTGCCGGGCCGTCTGACGCTGTCGGAGGCCAGCTTGGCCGTCATGGAGGCCTTTTGGACTTTCTTGGGCCCCCCTCTGGGCCGTCTTGGGGGCTTTTGGGGTGTCCCAGGGCATTCTTGGAGGCCTCTTCGATGCTGTGGGGGCGAGCTTGGGGGCCTCTTGGGCCGTCGAAAGGCCAGAAAGAAGCAATTTTCCAAATCCGACAAGAACAAACCTGGGACAAATCACTGATTTGGGCCTCTTCGGGCTGCCTGGAGAACCTCTCCGAGGCCTCATGGGCCCCCTTGGAGGCCTCTTGGGGGCCTCTCGGGCCGTCGTGGGCCGTTTTGGAAACTTCTTGGGCAAACTTGGAGGCATCTTGGACCCTTTTAGGCCGTCTGTGCACCCTCTTGACGGCCTCGTAGCAAAACCAACAGACATTCAATACATTTTGCCTCTTGGGGCCCTCGTGACAGTGCTCTTGGAGGCTTCTTTGGGCGTCTTGGGGGCGTCTTGGGCTTGGAGCAATCTTTCGGCGACTGGGCCCTCTTGGGCCCCTCTTGGAGCATCGTAGACCTGATCTGCCGGAGGAGTGCCAAATTTGTTCGAAGGCGGCCCGACCGAACAGGGAGGGGGTGGACCGTACTCTAACCCGGGACCCCCACCCTCCCAGGACCCCCCCCCAGGACCCCCCCACGGGTGAGCCTTCTCGGAAGCCACCCGCGGAAGTGCGCGCCGCCAGAGGTCGGCGAGCGCGGCGTGCAGTTGTCGGGGGGTCAGAAGCAGCGCATCGCCATCGCGAGGGCGCTGCTCGTGGACCTCGGGAACGCCTCGATGTGTGGCACCGCGTCGCTTGGTCGGCCAGGGGGCCCCATCGTCGGATGGTCTCGTCTCAGGTATGCTCGCGTCGTGAACGGAATTATGACGGGAGATGCTAGTTGGCCGTTTTCGGCTTTTGCGGGTCCTCGCCGGGCCCTGGAGTCCCTGGAGCCATCGAAAACTATTCGTGGTGAAGCCCTGGCCTTGGGGAAAGGGTCGGGTCTTTGGGGACCCCGTGGAATAAAACGAGACATCGGATGCGATGGGGATGTATTCACGACGTCGTTTGGTCGGCCAGGGGTCCAAGGAGCTCGGCGAAAAACTTCAGTTGATTACGCTCCAGCGTCCTACAGGTTGGGGCGTCAATAGACCGAGCTCCTTGGCCGACCGAGCGACGTGGTAGCCCCTCCCAGGACCCGCGAGTGCTGCTGCTGGACGAGGCCACGAGCGCGTTGGACTCTGCGGCAGAGGCGCTGGTGCAGAGCGCACTGGACTTCAGTCGGCGGCGAAATCCGAACCCTACCCCACGCCGATCAACGATTCAGACAACTCCATGGGCGGCGTGGGTAGGGTTCGGGACCCGTCGAGCACGTGGCGAAGTCCGGGCCCTAACCCTGCCTCCCACCGGTTCAGGAGAATCGATAGTTGGTGGGGGGTAGGGTTCGAATGTCGCCACCTATCAGAGGAGTGATGGTTTTGGGCTGTTGTCGGCCTCCCGGAGGCCCCGGGACCTTCAAAAAATGAGTCCCGGGGGAGAAGAAACTAGCCATGGAGTAAGGGTCGGGACTTCCAGGGACCCCGTAGGGCACCGATACAACTATACCCTTGCCTCGTTTCCGCCTCTCTGGGCCTCATGGGAGGCTGCCCTCGTCGCCTCGGTTGGATTCGCCCTGAAAATCTGGTCAGAACGCACCCTGGACGGGGTCTGGGGAGTAGCGGCCGTACAGTCGGGGCCCTGAAGAAGGAACCCTTTTCGTTGGGGAGGGGCTCCGCGTTCCTTAAGTGTTTCGCAGCTTGCCTGAGGCTTTCCTTATGTTTTCGATCGGAAATCGAAGTTTAACTTATGGTAAAAAGGGGCCTCGTTCCTTGTTTAGGGTTCCTTAGGTCTACGCCCTGACTGCATTCTGTCGTCCCACCAGGACCGGCTTTCTGCGGACCGCACCACCGTGGTCGTGGCACATCTCGGAGGAGGGCCAGCGGAGACCACGGCGGCTCTCCCTGGCGTGCTTCGCCCTTTCTGTTTTGGGCCGTGTGCGGGCTGCGCGTCGCCACAGCTGCAGCCGACTCGAAGAGCGGGGCAGGATGGACCCCGAGAGTTTGTCGAATCACAATCGATCATGTAAGTCTAGATTTAAATGAAATATACATATCGAATCTAAGTCGACCGCTTACAAGAATAGGAAAAAAGGAAAAGCTAAAGAAAAAAGCAGCAGATAAAGATTCGAGAACGTAAGACAAGAAAGCGAGAGAGCAAGACTGCGAGACCCCAGGGGTGGATGGCGAGCCGGCGTGGGCAGAGCGGGAGAGCTGCCGCCGTGTCGGCTGTCCCGCCTCCGAGCCATCGCCTCTCGACGATCCGGGGCGCGGGCCGCATCTGCGTCCTGAGGGGCGGGCGCGTGGTCGAGCAGGGGGGGCACGAGGAGCTGCTTGCGCGAGGGGGGGCGTACAGCGACCTGGTGGCCCGCCAGGCTTCCAGCATCGCGGGCCGACGGGCGCGCGGGACGCTCGTCTCGTGGCCGTCCGCCGAAGGTCGAGGGTGCTGCGGGTTTGATGCAGCACTTCTCGGGGTGGACGGCTCACACCTCCACGGGCTCTCTGCCCGAGTAGGATCGACGAGGCTGCTTCACGAGGTGTTCTGCTCTCTCGTGCTGCTCCTCCGTTCTTTCCTCTCGTCCACTTCCTCTGTGCCTTCCTCTTACTTCTCATCCTCCTCCCATCCATTGTCTCCCTCCTGCCTTCTCCTTCTCCTCTCAATCTCTCTCCCCCTCTCTCTCTCTCTCCCCTTGTCTCTCTCCCCCTCTCTTTCCCGCTCATTCTCTCTCTCTCTCTCTCGCTCTCTCTCTCTCTCTCTCTCTCCCCTTCAGCGTTATAGCTCATACATATACGTGCAATGGCGTATAATAAGTTCTACATATATATATATATGTCGCATATTTCTCTGTCTTTAATTCTCTGCCTCTCTCTCTCTCTATATATATATATATGTATACACGTCTGACAAATCTAGAGGGAGCAAACGTGCCCCGAAGCGACCTCGTAGGACCTCCCTGACCCAGCTCCCTCCCGGCCTCCCGCGCCAGCAGCCTAACCGTGGCGCGTCATTACCCCTGCCCGTCCGTCGGACAAGCCCAGACATCGACTCAGGTACGACATTTGTCGACCTAAGCGGTGTTTTGGCGATTTCGTGGGCCGTTTCCGTTTCGACTTCGTTTTGCAGCAAAGGCTGATTGGAGACGAAACGAGGGACAGTGAAAGGAAAACTAAAACGAGCAGTATTATTTTGGTCGCGCCTTGAGGTACGATGGGAGCAATTTGGAGACTGGTGGGAGCGCGCAGGCGCTCAGATCCGCGACTTGATTTCCGGCCAGTGTGTGACAACATGGTTTAAGCTCGGGTGTAGCCCGCTCCTGGAGGTACTCTTGTGGTTCAGGATTTCACGACTTGCTGCCTCCGAGGGGTTCGGTCCGATCCGATATAGATGTCTCTCTCTCTCTCTCTCTGTCTGTCTCTCCTCCTCTCTCTCTCTCTCTCTCCAGTTATCGTCATATCTATCTCTCTGTCTCTTTCTCTCTCTCTCTCTCTCTCTTTCTCCATCTCTGCTTTGCCCTTCATGTGTATGTATGTATATCTCTCTCTCTATGTCTGTCTCTCCCTCCTTCTTCCTCCTTCCTTCTCTCTTCCCATCCTCCCCCCTCCTCCTCCTCCTCCTCCTCCTCCTCCTCCTCCTCCTCCTCCTCCTCCTCCTCATCCACCTCCTCCTCCTTCTCCTTCCTTCTCCTCCTCCTCCTCCTTCTCCCTCACCCCTCCTCCCAGTCACGCGGCGATGCTCTAGCTCACCAGCTCTGCCGCATGTTGCGTGCTGACATCAGCGCGGTCACTGGGGCTGCTGGCACCCCCGACGGTCCCCCCCGAAGCGGCTCGTTAGACCCGAAAGGCGGCCGACCTCAACGTTGGGCCACGGCTGGGCCTTCTCAGCGAGAGTTTGTGGCCACCACGGGCCCTTCTTTTGAGGCGCCGTTCTTCCGACGCACTGCTCCTCCCGCCTTCTCCTGGCATCCTGGCGCCGTGGAAAACATCACCACAGCAGGGGGGAGGGGGGGGGGGGGGGGGCAGCTCCTGCCCGAGCCCCTGCCCATCGACAAAACCACTCGGGACGAGAAAAACTGGCCCCGGGGACGACGCCCAGACCGCCTCGGGGAGCCACAGCGTGGAAAAGTCACGACGCCGGGGGCTTGCTTCGAGGGGTGATCACCAGGTCGTCTCCTGGTGGCTCCTTCCCTGGTGGGCTGGGGGTACCTTCGCCCCCTTGATGCTGGGGAAAAGCATCGACAGCGTCGTGAGATATCTCCGTCGCCTGGGGGACAATGAACCCGTCCACCGCACCGATCCCGGCCGGGCCGACGTGACGTGCCCCCCCCCCCCCGGCGCGGCAGGCCAGGAGGGCGTTCACACTCCAGGCCTCCTCGAGGGGGTCGGAGCAGACGGGGTCGGAGGACCGTGCCGCCTCGCCGATGCATCGGCGATGCGGCACGATGCGGGGCCCGACGTTCTCCACGCCGACGTCGCCGATGCACCGCCGACGTCGCCAGCGCATGGCCGATGCATCGGCGATGCATTGCCGATGTGTCGGCGATGCGGCGAGATCGTCCGACCCCATCTACTCCGACCCCATCTGGGAGGCCTCTATACACTGGCCCTGGTCCCAGGATTGGCCCGGCCAGGGCCAAATCCTGGGACCAGGGCCAATTCGTCCCCCCGCCCACCCCTATCGCACGCCACGACAACGACGTCGGTCTGGGTGGGGTGGTGCAGCCGGCGCGCCTCGCTCGAAGGTGGAAGCTAGCGCAGGCCGGCCCCGGGTCGAGTCTCATGGCCACGGGCTCGTTGTGAGCCGTGGTGCAGCGTACTTCGACGTGCAATCAATGCACGCTCGGACTAGCCTCAGGCGCGAAGCTGTACAGAGCCAGCGGCGCCCAGCCCATTCCACAAGCAACCCCTTCCTACACTATAGAAGAGAAATCGGAGTAGGGGGGCCACGAGCACAGTCAGAGAGACGCCAGTGTTGGCCATGAGCGGCTGGCAAGGATCAGCAGCCACCACCACGATCTGGCGCTCATTTTCCACCTGCAGTTTGATCAGCAGCGAGAAGCACCGTTCTGCGATTCCGCAAATTCGCAAGCGAGGGTACACTCGAAAGGCCTTGCGAACGGCCACGGTCGCGTGCGAGAGCATGGGTCAAGCCGCTTCAGTCGAGCGCAGGATCTTGCAAAGGCAACGTCGCGGCTGCAAACAGCACGGAGCCGCTAGCAGCAGACGGCGTTCAAACATACACTCCAGCCGTGCCGCGATTGTATTGTTCAGCATGGTATCTTGAAACATATTGGGCTGTATCGTGTGCCAGGTGTGCCGACTACATACTCCACATCCTCCATTTGTCTCCTCAACCGCCTTGGATGCCCTTTGCAAGTGATCTGGCCAGAGGTGCTGCGCCAAGGTCGCTCATCTCACCGCGACAGGCCAATCGCCAAGGCCACACTCCAAAATATATGTGAGAGGCCGACCGAACGGCCACGGTCGCGTGCGAGACTAGAGCTCCTCCTCCATATCTTCCATCGACTACACGTAAGAGTGACCTTTCGCAGGAGTGACCTTTGGTGCGGGATCTGCGGGGTCCCCCCGATCGCCGAGCGCGATGCGGTATAGGCGGCCCGCGCCCTTGGTTTTGGCTCCCGTTCGCCCCTGAAAGCTGCGCACCAAAGGTCACTCTTACCCAGGGTCACTCTTACGTCTAGCCGATTCCACCTCAAATTCCGACTCCACCGCATCCGCTTACAGCAGGACTCGCAGCAGCGGCGGCTCGACGACGGCATGTGAAGAGAGCGCCAGTCGCTACACAAAAGAGGCCATCACCATGCTAAATATGGAGTCGAAGGCGGCCTCGTCCGCACAAAGCTCGTCCAAATAGGGCTGCACAGGGGGGCCGCACTCGATCAGTCTTGCGACGAGGATATCGAACACGTGCCCGATAACCATCAAATCGATGTATTGATACAGCAGCCTTGAAAAAGGTATCCTTTGCCGCGGGAGAAACTTGCTGAGTCATGGCCGCACCTCGTTCGACTCCTGATGTGTCCTTGCCATCTAAGATGTTGGCGAACTCAGCGACCGTTAATCTGTCACGAACGAGGAGGAGCAGCTCGTCGTGCGCATGCAACTTCGAACTCCTTCGAAGATCACTTGCAGAAGCTCCTGCCGATCTCCTCTTGGCTCGAGTTTTGTCCTGTGCCAGGCTGGCTCTGGCCTCTTGGCCGTTCGCCCTGCGGCGCTCGCCGCCAGCAGCGCAGCGCTGCGCCGCCGCGGGCTGCCGCCGCCAGCCTCCTCCTCCTCCTCCTCCTCCTCCTCCTCCTCCTCCTCGTCCTCCTCCTCCTCCTCGTCCTCCTCCTCCTCCTCCGCCTCCTCCTCCTCCCGGCGAGGGATGGGGTGGGGTCCTTCTCCCCGCGCGACCCCACATGGCGGCTGCCGCCGCCCGCCGAGGGCCAGCCGAGCGCGCGGCCGTCCCACCCCGAGCGGGCAGACGGCTGCCGCGAGTTCCCTCCCACGCGCCCTCTCTTGCAGCCGGACACTTCGCTATAGTCGCGTGTCCCGGGTGCCCCCGATAGCTCGAGCACCCGCGAGGAAGGAGGCCTCTGCCGTGCTGCAGCAAAACAAGTGTGTCGGCGCGTCCCATGGCCTCCCCCCTGGGCCGCGTGCGTGCTGCGGGCGCCATGGTCTGCGACCCACCGCGACCCCCCGCTTGGACCCATACGTCCGGCCGCTCCAAGGTTTTTGATGCTTGGGCCCCGGAGGTCCAGACCACTTCCTCGGGGCTGGTTTTTCGCCTTGAGTCGTTTTCTAATGCTCCCGATGCCGCTGCCTGGTGAGGGCCCCTGGAGGCCCAAAGCTGCCAAAATCCCGCCGCTCCAATTTTCTGGGGTTCGGATCTCAGTGGGCGCCCCCGATCCGAGGAGAGGCCGCCTGCAAGTGGGCGGTGTCGTCGCCCGTGGGTCGTCGAGGAGGAGGAGGAGGTGGAGGAATAGGAGGAGGGGAAGGAGGAGGAGGAGGAGGAGGAGGAGGAGGAGGAGGAGGACGAAGAGGAGGAGGGGGGGATGAGGAGGAGGAGGAGGAGGAGGAGGAGGAGGAGGAGCACGAGGAGGAGGAAAAGGAGGACGCTGAGGAGGAGGAGGAGGAGGAGGAGGAGGAGGAGGAGGAGAGAGGAGGAGGAGGAACAGTAGGAGGAGGAATTATATTAGATTCTACCTGTGTGCGTGGGAGGAGGAGCAGGAGGAGGAGGAGGAGGAGGAGAAGGAGCAGGAGGAGCAGGAGGAGGAGCTCGAGTAGATTCGGCCCATGTGCTTGGGAGGGGCAGAAAGAGGAGGAGGAGGAGGAGGAGGAGGAGGAGGAGGAGAGGAGGAGGAGGAGGAGGAGGAGGACGAGGAGGATGAAGAGGAGGAGGAGGGGCGGAGGAGGATCAGGAGGGAGAGTGGGAGGTGGAGGAGGAGGAGGAGGAGGAGGAGGAGGAGGAGGAGGAGGAAAAGGAGAGGAAAAGGAGGAGGAGGAGGAGGAGGAGGAGAAGAAGGAGGCGGCGGCGGCGCTTGGGGAGGAGGAGGGGGAGGCGAGCAGAACCAGGGGAGAGGGAGGAGGAGGGGGATGGGAGGAGGAGGAGGAAGAAAGGAGGAGGAGGACGAGGAGGAGGAGGAGGAGGAGGAGGAGGAGAAAGAGGTGGAGGAGAAGGAGGAAAAAGAGGAGGAGGAGGAGGAGGAGGAGGAGGAGGAGGAGCAGGGAAGGGAGGAGGAGGAGGGGGAGGAGGAGGTGGAGGAGGCGGAGGAGGAGGAGGAGGACGAGGAGAAGGAGGAGGAGGAGGAGGAGGAGGAGGAGGAGGAGGAGGAAACGGAAGCGGGGGAGGATGAGGAGGGGGAGGAATAGTTTACGCCCCTCGATCTTGTACTGCCGTTGCCCGCACCGCACCCCGTCGTGCGCTGGGGGAGGCTGAAGAAGAGGAAGAGGAGGAGAAGGAGGAGGAGGAAGAAGAGGAAGACCAGGAGGAGGAAGAGGATGAAGAAGAAGAGGAGGAGGGAGATAAGGAGGAGGAGGAGAAGGAGAAATGACGTTGGAGGAGGAGGAAGAAGAGGAGGAGGAGGAGGAGGAGGTGGAGTAGGAGCAGACTCCGTAGCCATTTTGGCTCAAGCCGTCGGCCCGAGCCTGGGAACAGGACCCAGCTCTGATCGGCTGCAGCGTGGCGCCCAAATGGCCCACAGGTGGGCACCCGCGCGCCCAAATGGCCCGCTGGTGGGCGGTTGCGATCCGATATCGACCCGATCGCTCGTCTGTTCGAGGCCTGGTGACGGCTTCAAGCGTCGCCTCTGCTCATGCTTCCCATGCGTCACCAGTTGTAAACGAGGGCACCGTCAAACTGTAAGTCGTTTTGAATGCGCGGCCAGAGCCAGGCGCATTCATCCAGCAGTTCCTGATATCAGTACTCCCAGCAAGGCGTTACGGATAGATCGTGTTATTTTAGTTGAGAACAATCCGAGGAAGACGGCTGATCGGATGCGCACACAACGTGCAGCCGACAGTACTGCAGGGAACGGCACATGTGCGGTTTCAAGCAAGCATGTGCCCGGATTTGTAACCCATCGATGTGGGACATAATACGCATCGTTTGCGCTTGCAATTGCCGCCTTACCGAGCCTTCCACAAGTGCCGCCTCCGCCATCTACGTCCCCACCATCGTTTCACAGCGCTTACACACGCCAACTCCCCCGCCATGGTTTTTAGATGCAGTGTGGCATTTGAGTACAGTTGTCGACGAAGGTACATTGCGTGATATCGACACTGTAGAGGTGGGTCCAGAAGCGCAAAATGGAGGGGCTTCTTCCTCGCCGTGTCCATCTACTCCTAGAAAGAACAAGCGGCCGCACTCCCGTCTAACCAATACTTTACCGACCGCCTTCCTAACTCGATCGACGGACCAAGGTACTATGTGAACAAAGTTTGTGGGTCAAGGACGTCACTCTCATGCACGTTTCGATTGCCGGCCAGCGGGTTCAAAGGGAAGACAGCGCTTGGTGTACATGGTTCCGATTGTATGGGTAGAAGAAACAGTATCATTGAGAACCTCCAGCCTTTTCGCTACCCAGTGTGGCCCAGCATGCGCATGTGTTTCGCCTAGTCCCTGCCCAGTCCCCTCGCCGTTTTCCAAGGCAGCTTATGCCTAGGAGAGGTGAGTGGACATGCTACTTCGGGTGTTGAGTAGCAAAGGAGAAATCACTGCCCGAACACTTCAAGCCACCGATCGCAAGGTTCAGGTATGCAGTCACTGATCTGTTCGAGGCTCTCTGGTTGTATCGAATTCATCACCGTCTCCACAGGCGATGTCGGTTACCATAGTGGCGGTGTCAAAGCACCTTCTTTTTAGTTGGACAGTACCATGTACAGATATTATGGCTGGCGGCACGCGACACCTTCGATTTCAATGTTGGCGGACAAGTGGCGTGCCATAGGAGTAACGCACTGGACCCTGGACCCTGGGCGAGGGCACTTATCTTCAAGACCTTCGGTAGGGGCAATGTTTCCCTTCGCAGCTTCGGTTTTACCGCCGCACGCTCATCATTCTCATCTTCACCATACTTATCATCTCCATCACCGTCAGTAGCGTTGTACTTAGTGGCCCCAGCTTTTGCCGGTTGGAGAGATACCCAGCGAGTCGACCGCCGCGAACGAGTCGACCGCCAGATGCTCGGCGATGGCGGTCGGGGTTGAGCTGGGGAAGGTGGAGGACCTGACGATCTGAGAAGATTTGGTGGGGGAGGAGCGCCAACAAGACCCTCGAGGAGGGCAGGCACGGCATCTGTTGCACCTGCAGGTTAGCCGCCAACGCTATGTCTAAATAGGCCGCGTGTTTGCTGGCTGGAAGGCGAGACACCGAACGCGACGACCGCCGCGAACGAGCCGGCCGCCAGGTTCTGTGAGGGCACTACGGCTTGAGCCGGGGGGCACCAAGGATTGAGGTGGAGGGTCGGAGGGGCAGGGGCGTTAACAAGACCCTCGATGAGGGTAGACACGGCATCTCCTGCATCTGCAGGTTGGCCGCCCGTGCTCTGTTCAAGTCGCCCCAGCATTTGCCGGTTGCAGGGTGAGGAGATACCGGAAGAGACGACAGCGACGAGCGAGTCGACCGCCAGGCGCTCGGCGAGAGCAGTACGGTTTGTGAGGGTGGTGGTGCGGGAGAGGGGTCGTGGAGTTGGAGGAGGAGGAGGAGGTTGATGTCTGCCACGGTGGTGGCGGAGGCCCTCTATATTGCAAATGTCGCCGAGAGCGCGTCCTCCACAACGTCTTCGCGCCACTGTTTTGCAGCACTCCTCTTCCACCCGTCTTCCTATTCTGTTTTCCGTGCTCCGCTTTCTTCTGTCGGGGAAGGTGGATTTGGAGGAGGGATGGTGGAGGAGGTACACTGGCAATGCCATCGGCGAGGGCAGACTTTGAAATCTTCTGGTGGTTGCCAGGATTTCCATCTAAGTTGCATCTCCTGCGCTGACCGTCCCTGGGTGGACCGTATCATACCGAGCGAGTCGATCACTGTGAGCGTGTTGACCGCCAGGGTTTCCGGCGAGGGCCAGGTGGAGAAAGTGGAGGATTTGGTAATTTGCGCAGCGTGGGGGGCGGAGAGGACTGTCAATGAATTCCGAGCGCGCCCTAGTTCGCAAGGGCGTTAGGAGAGGCCCACGCAGTATAGGCCTAAGTACGCATCGAAACCTTATCCGGCATATCGCATTCACTATGTTCATATACTCCCTCGGTGAGGTTATTTAAGAATTTGACTGTCAGCTGCCCTCGGTGAGGGTTGGCTTGCCGACGCCTGCAGATTTAATGCTGTGTGCCCTCGCGGGTTTCCCCACCTGTTCATTGTCTCTTCGCATCTCCTGCGCCGCGTAAGCAGCACTCAGGTGATGTTTCCGTACACTCCTGAGGTTTTGTTGCAAAGAAGTTTGTCGCTCATGTTTGCCGAACTAAAACAGGATGATCTTGAGGAGGAGAATCAGGAGGAGGAGGAGGAGGAGGAGGAGCCGCGACAGGAGGAGGAACGCGTGGACGCCCCCCTCCCACAACGTTGTTTCCCCGCCCGCCCTGGCACCCTGGCAGGACATGCTCGGCCGCGGGAGCTCGCCCCGGGGCACGCCGATGGGCTCGCCGCAGATAGGCGCCGCGCCTCAACGCCCTGTCGTGCCCCTCGCGGGTGGAGGAAGGGGGGGGGAAGTGGGCAGGGCGCGCCTGCACGCAAGCACCAAAGCGTGATCCAGGGGGCAGGGCTCCAAGTATTCGTTGTTGCCAGAAGAAGCCACGGGCATTGCAATCACCTCGCACAGGGAAGCCCACTGGCACGCGTGAGCTTAGGAGAGTGTCCCGTGTGGAGACAGGCCGGGGGCATGGCTGTGATGGGAGGCCTCAACACTGCAAACACCATGATTGAGGTGGCGGAGGCCCCCGCCTTCACCCTCCCTGCTAACCGGGGCCAGGGCTACCACAGTAGGAGGGCAATCAATTCGGGTAAATTCTACCGCGTGCATCAAATCGGTTAATTCGTGCCCCGTGTCCGGCGCGAGCCAGCAAAGAGTGAGAACGCCTTCTACGAGTTCAAGATACCGTGCGCCCAGGCTGGAGCCATATTCGCAATGTTTCGGCGCCCCCCCCCCTGTTCTTGTTCGGGACGATGGAAGTGGGTACGGAACAAATGTGTACAAAGACCGGCAGCTGTTCTTCTTTATTTTGAACAGGACTCGCAGTCCGCGCCGCCGTGGATTTTGTCCACT
Organism: Prorocentrum cordatum; assembly: GCA_963575745.1. Taxonomy (NCBI): domain Eukaryota; class Dinophyceae; order Prorocentrales; family Prorocentraceae; genus Prorocentrum; species Prorocentrum cordatum. The sequence goes on from CAUYUJ010018449.1 coordinate 610,148, forward strand.
GAAGACAGGTAGCCGCCCGCCCAAGAGCAGCCGCTGTCGGAGTTGGACAATATTTGTTGTTGGGCATCGTACCCATTTATTCGTACGCATCTCGGCCGTCCAAACTTGCGGGAGTCAGAGGGGTTCAATGTGAGAGCTGCTACTGCTGCGACCCCTCTCTGTCGCTGCGGTCGCTGCTGCTTCTCGTCCCCTTTCGCGCTGGTTTGCCTTTTCTTGGCGTCGCTCTGACGTGTGCACTTTTTCTCGGTGAGGACCCTCGGGGATCACCTCGGATCATCTTGCGAGAAACGTAAGGCACGAAACCGAAAGTCGCACGTGGAATGGACGTCCGAGCGATCGCAAGCTCTCGTTTCATGTCTGTTTTATCATCCTTCTTGTGGCCCACGCTATTCCACCGACTGTTGTGCCGTCCACCGCTCCGGTCGTTGGGCCGCGCGGTATAGTTCAGCCCAGCTGCGGTGTATGTTTGTTTCTTGTGTGAAGCCCTGGCGCGTGAAGTTCTTGCGCAACAGGAGAGAATCGCAAGTCGTCCGTCGAAATTCGCAAGTTGGGAGTAGTTTCCAGCGCGAATCGTTGTCCTTTATGTTGAGTTGGGCTATGCTCACGTCCGCGAGAGTTCAACCTAGCATGCCCGTGGGCCGATTTGCATCGAGTAGCCATTGGAGTCTTCCACTTGAGAGATGCCAGCGGCGCCAGTCGAGGCACATGTCACATTTCAATGGGGGTGCTGGGTGGGCGTGGGGGGCTGGAATGCCTCAGTACGACACCGATTGCACCAACATTGGACAAGTCTAGCAGCACCGAGCTGACATCTCATGACTCGTTCGTCTGGTGCGTCTGCTGCCGCCGCTGCTGCCACCACGCTCTACATTGCCGGCGCCGGCACCGTTTTCTTTGCCCGATCCGCCGCTGCTGTTCTTGCCTTCGCCTGGGATGCAATTCCTGGGAGATGGAACTCTGTATCGGCTCTGATACTTTTGCGGTCGATAACCGGCTAAATCTGGGCCAATCCGTCGCAATCCGGTTTAACCCCGCTTAATCCGATTTAACTTGGCTTAATTCGGTTTTATCCCGGGTTTCATCTGGTAATGTGGCGAAGTGGCCCTCTAATCGGGCCTGACCTCCCTTCGTCATTCAGACGACGACCTCCCAGGAGTTGCCCCCCAAACTTCACTGCTCCCTGTCTCCTCCTTCCCCGCGGCATCCGTCACTCCCGGCGAACGCGGCAGAGGCACCCCGAGCGACCCCGGAACTCCGACCAGGTTCCCCGAGCCTCGGCAGTTCTCGGATCCTGCGCAGCAGCAGCCCGCCGCGCCCTCATCTGCTGATCGGCGCGTGCCGGGCTGCGCGTCGGGAATCCTCTCCCTATGCGTATCCACCGCTCCCTGGGGCCGGGCGCATCCTGTTCCCAGGAGCTGTGTGTACACCCTCCTGGCCAAGCCAGGAGGGCGTGACGTATACACCGCTGCTGGGCTCAGGACGGGCTTGGCCAGGGAACAGTGGATATGTATAGATTTCGTCGCCCTAGGGTTGCGCGTCGGAAGTCCTCTCCCCTCCTCTTCGTCCTCCCCATCCACGTCCTCAACCGATGACGGCGAACGGGGCAGAACAGGAATGACAGAAGGAGGAGCATAATCAGAAGGATGAGCAGCAGAAGGAGCGGGAGGGCACAGCGTGAGGCACGAGGATGATCACAGCCCCGAAGCATCAGGGCTGGGGGTGGTCATGGGTAGCTGCTGATTCGTACCTCGGAGGCCCAGACCGGAGTGGTCCCTGACCGGAGTTATCGCAGTCCCTGACAATTCGGGCACCCGACCACTCCCGCATCATCGGCGCTGGAGGCGGTCAGGGGCAATTCCTGGTTCGTGCATCGGGGGCCCAAACCAGAGTTACTCCAGACAGGATTCTGATGATGATGATGATGAGGAGGAGGAGCAGGACGTTCAGAGACGGAACGATCGCTTGACCCATATCTGTGCAACGCGAACACGGAGCATGAGGAGGAGGAGGAGGAGGAGGAGGAGGAGGAGGAGTAGAAGGAGGAGGAAGAAGGAGGAGGAGGACGAGGAGGAGTAGGAGCATGAGCATGAGGAGCATGAGCATCAGCATGAGGAGGAGGAGGAGGAGGAGGCGGAGGAGGAGGAGGAGGCATTCGCGAGCCCGCGCGGCCTGAGACCGCCGGCCTCGCTGGCCGCAGCGCGGCGGCCGCGCCCGTGGAACGGGGCCTCACCGATCGGACGTGCTGCCCACGCGTTCAGGGAGTGGCTTGCGGCATTGCTCGGGCCTGCTCAGGTCGCCGCCTGGCCTTGCACCCTCACACGCCCCTCCTCCTGGACGCACTTGGACGCGTCCTATTTGCAGCACTCCGCTGGAGCCTGGGCCGCTGCACGCCGCCGCAAGACCCGCATGGTCTGAGGGGGGCGCCTTCCTCTCCACCTCCCTCTGCGGCGGCCGCACGCTCCCCCGCTCTCTTCTTCTGCAGGGCGTCCACCTGCTGTTCGGTAGCCCTGTGTCCGCCTGGCCGATCTGCGCGAGCGCCAGGTCCGCGACAAAAGAGTGCAGGAGTGGCTCTGGCAGGCGTACCAAACAAGAAGCCAGACTGCCACCAGGTGACCAACGATAGGTTCGTGTCGTGTCGACGCGGCTGCGACTCCAGCGCGGGCGTTCAGGGTTGAACGCCACCCTTGGCCCAGGATCGGGAATATGGAACGATTATCGAAAACCAGCCGATCGTTGAAGGTTGAACGAACAGAGCGGTGACAGAAGCCAGTGCGGGGCCTGTCACTACACAGTCCTGCCATGCGGAGATTCATGACTTCCCGACGGCCCCAGGCACCCAGCAGAGCTTCTGCATTCCCCGTGGACTCTGGCATCGACAAGAGAAAGTGCGGGCAACCTGGCCCCCAGCCTCGCCTTGGGCCCTAGGCAAGCCCTGGGGAGGAGCAAGAGGAGTTGCAGGAGGGCTGGCGTCACACGTAAGAGAGGCCCTTCGCCTGGGTGACCGTTGGTGCGGGCCCGCTTGGGTCCCCTGATGGCCGAATGCGTCTCGACCGCAGCGGCTTGACCGCTTGGGTTCAGCCCCCCTCGCGACCCTCGAAAGCAGCGCACCAGATGTGACTCTTGCCTGGGGTCGCAGCCGTGCGCGCGTAGCCGATGGTGGCGGGATCCTGGACCTCCTCGCGTCGCGAAAAGAGAAAGACCGAAGGCTCCTGCTCACTCTCGGCCACTTACAGTCTGTGCACTGAAGAGGGAACCCTTTTCGTCAGGGAGGGGCTCCATGTTCCTTGATTGCTTCACAGTTTGCCTTGGGTGTTCCTCTGGTTCCCGAAGGGAAATCAAAGTTCACCTTCTGGAGGAAAGGGGCCTCGCTCCTTGTTTAGGGTTCCTTAGGTCAACGCCCCGACTGCAAGGGGCCCTGGCCGGGCCCAAGCGGCCGCTGGCAGAACGGAACGGGATGAGGAGCCAGTCCCGGGGAAAGTGTCAAGGCCTTTGGGGAGCCACGTTGCGATCAAGGCCCCGCGTCGGACGCCCGGCACGGCCGAGAGGAGGAGGAGGAGGAGGAGGAGGAGGAGGAGGAGGAGGAGGAGGAGGGGGAGGAGAAGAGCGAGCAGCTGGAGCACGATATCCTTCCCCTCCTCCCCGTCCTCGATCGTGGAGTGTCCTCCTCCTCCTCTTCCTCCTCCTCCTCCTCCTCCTCATCATCATCATCACCATCAGCATCATCATCATCATCATCATCATCATCATCATCAGCATCATCATCATCATCATTATCATCAGCATCATCATCATTAGCATCACCATCACAACCTTATCAGCATACTTATAACACTCAGAATCGCCATCAGCATCAGCATCAGCATCAGCATCAGCAGCAGCAGCATCATCATCATCATCAGCAGCATCACCATTATCATCATCATCTTCATCATCATCATCATCATCATCATCATCATCATCATCAGCATCATCAGCATCATCATCATCAGCATCATCATCATCGGACCGCTGATCTGATCGCCCTGCCTCTTGCAGGCTCGCGCTGGAAGGCAGGCTCCTCGCACTTTTGTCCAGGCACTGCCAGCTCAGGCGGCCACAGGAGTGCTGCCTGCCCTGGTGGCTGGTCAGGCACAGGAGCGGTGTGCAAGAGGGAAGGCTCAATAGTTCACACGAAGCCAGTCTGGTCTTCGTGCGGTAACCGTCATAGGCGTCCCCCCACCTCTGTTGTCCAAACAACTTCCTCCTCTTCCTCCTTCTCGTCCTCCCCTGCCTGCTCCTGATCCCCCTCTCTTTCATCGCGCTCTCCGCTGCTCTTCGTGCTCTTCCAGCCCAACCTCGTCGTGATTTTCTTACGCCGCGCCCGCCTCGCCTCAGCGCTCCCCCCTTCAGTTCCCCAAGTCAGGGGCAACGTTTAGAGGGGGGAGTAGGCTCAGGAGGGGAGAGCATCGAGCCCCAATCGCCCACTGACCATCGATAGGAAATCGACAGCGCACCCCGCCAGGGAGCGTTCGGATTCGCCATTGGGGGCCCATCCATCGGCGATCCATCGCTGATGTATGAACGACTTCAGGCCGATGTCCTCCCCCCTCTGAGCCAGTCCCCCACATTGCCCTTTTGTGTTCGGGCCATAACTCGGCTCTCCGGCGGCCGTTCTGGACGACGCGAGCAACCCCGGAACGCTCTCCCCCCCCTAACGTGCCCCCGTCACCAAGGTCATGGCACAGGTGGACCCGTGGGACTGGAAGACGGACGCCCCCGAGTTTGTGCCCGTCGGCATGGTGCCCGCAGTGCCCATCTCTGGCTTCCAGGACCCGGGTCTCTTGCGCTTCGCTCTCGCCGTCGCCATGCCTTCTTCTGAGGATGCTGTCTCTCCCTGCCTCACTCCCTTACCCTCCTCTCCCCCCCTCCCTCCCCTGCTTCTCCTTGTCATGTTTTCTCGTCCTCCCCCTCTTTCTCCCTCCTGCCGCCCCGCCTCCTACCTCCTCCTCCTCCTCCTCCTCCTCCACCTCCTCCTCCTCCTCCTCCTCTTCCATCTGCTCCTCCTCCTCCCGGTCTTCCTCCTCCTCCTCCTCCTCCTCCTCCTCCTCCTCCTTCCTCTTTCTGTTGTTACTTCGTTGAGCAGGAGCCTGGATACCCCCAGATGAGTGGAAGGCTCGAATTCCTCCTGGGGGTGGGGCGAGGACTGCTGAGGGAGGGGCAGGATGGATCCCGGATCAAAACAAGCATGTGTCTCCCCCACGGCCTCGGGGCCCCGTCGGACCGGCGGATGCGGGCTTCTGCTCCGCAGGAGCAGGAGGGGCAGGGGGAGAAGGATTCTTCGACGCCCGTCTCTCACTCTCCCTCAGCTCCTCCTCCTCCTCCTCCTCCTCCTCCTCCTCCTCCTCCTCCTCCTCCTCCTCCTCCGGCGTTGCCCCTTGCCTCCACCTCTCTTCCGCTCATACGTGAGTCCTCCACACTTGCTGTATGGACGGAGGGCGGCTGGTGCTCAGAGTGTGGCTCTGCACATGTGCACAACAGTTTCAGCTGCACGGCTTGAGGACAGGACATGTTGATTCCAATGTGCGCGTCTCGCCGAGTGCGCCGCGCACGATCGTTTTCACAGTTTCTAACAGGCGCGCGGACGGAAGGTGGTTGCTTTTCGGTCTGGCATGTCGCCGAATATGTCAAGTGACATGCCTAACATGCTTTGTTTTCAAGAACACACGTGCAGCTGTCATACCGACGGTGGGAGGCTCCTGTTCAGAAGTAAGGCTCTCGCTCGAGCCCCATCAAACATGAACGTGCGAACTCGCAGTGCAATATTGAGCCACGGCTGCACGGAAGGAGTTCCCCCCGCCCAAGCGGGAACCCCGTGTGTCCCGTTTGTTGTATCACAAAACACATTATGCACGTGCCTGTTGGCAGGCTTGCAACAGTGGCAGCATGGATGCCGTTTCCTTGCTGTCACAGCGGAGTTCTCGCTTGAATCTTGCAGGCCCACGCTGCGCCGCTCGTCTTCCGAGGGGGGCGCCTCCCGCAGCAAAAAGCCAAAAAGGATGCCTGCGGACACGCACAAGGAGAGGCCGTGGGACAAGAGGGTGTGTTTGTGGCATCGATGCTGCGGACTGCTATTACTTCCACGCGCCTCCCCCTTACCCCTCTCCTGGGTGCAGCAAGCGAGTTCGCAGCGTGTGTTCCCCTTCTCGTGGTGGCATGGCTGCCGCAGGGTGAGCCGACGGCAGGGAGCCCAGCAGCGACCAGACGGCCCCGATCGGAGACGGAGACGATTACAGCTGCCCTTGGCGAACAATTGGCTGCGAAGGGCCTGAGCACCGAACTGGGCTCCCCCTTCTCCTCCTCCTCGTCTCTTCCTCTTCTCCTCTGCAGGCGCTGCCCCTCAACAGCAGCAGCAACGTCGCGACGACGAGCATCTGGACGGTCCCTGGCCCGCAGGGGGCGAGCCACCGCCAAAGCGGCGAGGGGGGACGCAGCTGCAGAGGGGGAGGGAGGGCGGAGGCAGGAGGGATCAGGAAGAGGGAAGGGGGAGGAGGAGGGGGAGGAGGAGGAGGAGAAAGAGGAGGAGGAGGAGGAGGAGGAGGAGGAGGAGGAGGAGGAGGGGGAGGAGGAGAAGGGGGTGGATCAGGGAGGGGTGGCAAGGCTCGCTCGTTTCGATTCCTCCGATTCGATTCGACTCGATGTCGATGGCTTCCGATGCCGATTCGGTTCGATCTTGGATTCCGATGTGGCGTCCGATGTCTCGCTGCAGGTCTGCCAGCCTGCCGATTTCCGCCTCGGCTGCCGAGTCGATTTCTCCCGACTCGGCTGCCGAATTCCACCGATCCGATTGGTGACGATCGCCGATCCGACGTTTCATTTCAATTCTGGGCTATCTTGGGGCAGTGTGGGGTCTCACCGGGTAAGAGACCAAGTCTCGAGCAGACACGACGGCGGAGACGGGGCGCGCTTACAACCTGGGGGCGTAAGAAACACGGAGGAGGAGCAGGAGGAGGAGGAGGAGGAGGAGGAGGAGGACGGGCAGGATGGTTCGGAGGAGGAGGAGGAAGGGGAGGAGGAG